>VZUI01067995.1:0-12028 GCA_013401135.1 Cettia cetti | reverse complement strand
TTTTTTTTTTTTTTTTTTTTTTTTTTTTTTTTTTTTTTTTTTTTTTTTTTTTTTTTTTTTAATTGATTCATTGCTTCATAGAATGCTTCCAGTCATCAGCTTGCAACTAACATTTTCAGTTTTGGCTCTTACTTTATAGTAAGTCTTTCACAGAATGTCATATGTGCTTTAACTCACTGATCATTAAATCAGTGAGTTAAAGCACATATGACATACTGTGATAGATAGACCATTAGATGGTCTCTCTCTGATTAAGGTGAATATTTTCTAATTTTTGGATATTACACTGACATACAGTTTACTTTTTAGTAGGAGTTTGACATTTTCAAGAAATGCTTAAAAATGTATACAAAAAAAAAAAGAAAAAAACATCTATCTAAAATGGGCTGAAATAAATAGTTTTCAGTAAAATATCTAAATATTTGTTTCAGAGTAAAGAAAAAGGATAATTCTAATTGCTTATAAATATTTGTTGTTCAGATGTGTCAAAGGCTGTATATGATTTTTTTTTTTAATGATAAATTCTCCAATTACTTTTGCTGTTGTTCAATATTTCTGTTTTTCTCAATTCTTAAAATTCAAGGCCAAGCTTAGTGTATAGGTGTCTGGTGAAAAGCATAATTGAAGCTGAAAGAGAGGAGAAGGGGAAAGAAATTTTGGGTAGTATTGCAAGGACTTGGCTCCCAGCCTCAGTGTCTTGCTGGCAGTAGGCAAATGCTTTGGACAGCTTCATCCTCAGATTCATCTTTTCAGATCACACAGATCCAACCATCTTGTACCAGTCTATCACAAAATTTTACAGCCATGGGGATACACCATTTCCCACACCACCTTTTACTCACCTGTTGTATATATAACAGATATTACATATATCCTGGCCTTGATGAACTCCAGGGATGATGGAGCATCCATAGGTTCTCTGGGCATTCTTCTCCAGTGCCTCACCACTGCCACACTCAAGAATCTCTTCCTAACAGCCCATCTAACCCTGCCCTCTTTCACTTTAAAGCTATTCCCACTTGCCTTATACCTACATATCTCTGCACAAGTATTTTTTCTTGTATTGAAAAGACATAATAGGGTTACTCCAGAGCCTTCTCTTCTCCAGGCTCAACAATCCCAATGCTCGCAGTTTTCTCTTATCTACTTATTCCTATCCTGATGTGCAGCACAATTTGGTTTTGGTGTCTCTCAATTTCCCCTTTTTGGATGTTGTGAGATATTAATAATTATTTCAGATTAAAAATAACAGCCGCATAGGAATATATTTTTTTAAAAAAATATTAACCTAATCCAAGCTTTAACATATGGAACCAGGACATTATTGTTGCTTTGCAAAGTAATTATTTTAGTCTTGATCCTTATCACAGTGTTCACTGCACCGTGGACCAGGCATCACAACCACTTTCCTCTGACCTTCTTTCCTCTCCAGTGGCAGACTGCATGAGCCTGGGGTTCAAAGCATATTTGGGACATGTGTTCTCATCCTTTTCCACTCTGATACAATAAACTCCCACAGATACATGTGCTGCTTGGACAAGTGAATAAATCCTGAAGTTAAATTCTGAATGAACCCTGGTGTTTTGAGTTGGCTCCATGAAACCAAATGATCAATACTTTCTTCCTTGCAGTGCCTTTTTTATCAGAGTTTGCAGCCTCCCACCAAGGTTCATAACCTTGGCAGTCATCTTTCATCCTGAACTGTCTTTGATTATAATTTTACATCACACAAATTTCATTCTATCATCTCCAAAACATAGCAAGGCTGTGACCAAAGCTGTCTCAGGATGATGCCAAGTCAATAATTCATACCTTTATTACACCTCTGCTGGGTAGCTGTAATTCAACCTAGTTGTTGTAATTATAGTGCGCTAGCACCTGTAGATTGGTGTGCCTGAAGCAGTTCTGTGTCCAATGATTGTTCCATGTCTTTTACAATCTTATCTTCTTGTCTAATGCATCTGTAATATATAGCAAATGCCTACCACACTTTAAAGAGACAAAGAATATATGCCACTTAAGATTCTAAATCCTTTCTTATGAAATACCACAGCTGAAAGGCAATTCTTTTAGACTATCGGTTATGTTCAGGTTTGTATTCTCTTTTCACCCCTTCCTTCTTTCCTTCTTTCCTTTCTCCCTTTAGATCTCTCTTGTTCCTTTGCCTTTTTTTTCCCTTTCTCTTCCTCTCTCCATTTTCCTTCTGCTTTTAACGACACATTTTTGTAGTAGTTACATTTTTGTACACTTTTAGAGGTTTTTGATTGCATCTGTTGTATTTCAAATTTTGAGTTACTGTACAGGGGACACAGAAAAAAATTTCTTAAAGGCCATTAGAATCAGTGGCCTGGTAATATGGTAATACATCACTCTAGTGTGAATGATGTCCAAATTATAAAAAAGGTATGTGGAAGTATAAAGGGATAATGTCCACTTTGGCATTCATTCTCAACTATCTCTTGTTTTTTGAAACAGTTGCCCATGGCAAAATCACTGATGGAACAGCCACAAAAGAGCCCAGTTCCATCCATTTTCTTACTCTTCAAGCTGTAGAATTACACAGGGAGAAAACTCTCCAAAAATATTTTTATTTAGAAAGCACATAGCAAAGTTTATTTTCTTTTCTTGCTGGGTGGTTCCCAGTATGTACTGTTGCCTGTAATTATTACATTTCAGATACAAAATTTAAGTCACAGTGATTTCCTTTAATTTTATGTTTTACTCTTAATCCAGAAATGTTTTGAGAGAAAATTCCTACTTGTCATCCCATAGTTCATAGGGATATGGATGTTCCATGCAATTTCTGACAATATGAATACAAAAGAGCATGCCATAAATACTTAATCTACTTAATGCTATGATTTTTTTACATCTCACAAAAATCTATTTTATTTCTTAAATCTGAACTCAAATTTTTAAATTCTTAAAATTGTGTGGTCTTCTTAAGGTAAAACTCTGCCTCTTTGTTCATAAAAGTTTTTGTGTTTTCATTTCAAAAAGCTGGAGAAGCACACACTGAAAAACACAAGCACACAAACAAAGCTATCAGGCAAGCCAAAGAGCTACATTATTGTTGTAGTATTGTTGAAAAATTCCATGTGTTTTACTGTGCACATCTGAAGATTTTAGATGTTGTTATTTAGAAAATTACATTATTGTCCTTATTATATCCAAGTATGAAATTAGGACTCCCACTTTTAAAGTGGCGAAAGAGAATAATTTTTCAAAGACTACTCATGGTATTGTACAGACCTAGAATAGTTTGTCTTTCCTCCAAAGAAGGTAGAACGCTGACCTTCCTGTAGTAACCATAATAATATATCAGAGTAACCCAGACACCTTTTGAATACATCCACGGTATATCAGCATCACACAGTTTACATTTTGAAGCATATTTGTCAAAACTGAGTCAAACAGTGTAAAATTCTCAAACCAATTTGTATTCTACAATCCAGCATTTGGGACCCTGGTAGCTCAGTAATTATTTGGCTTCTGCTTGTGTGAGTATGCATGTGTGTTTATTATTTTATTTATTTATGTGAGATGTGTGTACACGAGTTTTATTTTGGAGGCTTATGTTATAAAAACTCTGCATGTGATTTATTAAAAACAAATGATGTAGCAAAAATAAGATTATATTCCCTCATAATGGTATAGGGTGATTGCCAGTGCCTGGTAGTGGAATACTAACCAGTAGCTTTTTGAGTGCTGCTAGATGAATATCTGTTGAATGTAAGTTGGCTTTGCTCCTCTTTTAGCTTGGGAGACTGTTTTCCTTCATTTTATTTGTTTTTTTTATCTTTTAGATGTTGTTTTCTTTCCTCATCCCTTAGATTCATTCTCTGGACCTACAGAAAAAGCAGATAAGAGCAAGAGATCTAATGGGACTAGTGTACTGGGGCCATAGCTTCAAATTTCTGTTTCCTAAAGGATAGATGCTCATTTAAACTGATTTGTGTTCTGAAGATGATCTGTCATGCATCTGGAAAGGGTGAAAAGAGTGCCCAGGAAGGAAACGTTTGGAACTGGGTTGCAACATAACAGCCTGGCATACTCAGGGATTCAAACAGGTTCAACCACTTCAATTCTGCATTCACAGGAGGAGCAGATTGTGTTGAAAAACCTTTGATGGGGATAAGGTGAAAGGGTGTCATCAGAATGTGATTCAGGTAAATATCTTCCAAGAATAACTTAACTTCTAGCTTTGCACCTGTCCTTAACACATGAAGGCTTAAGGCAGTTTTCCTGCTCCTTTCAAGTCTCTCAGTCTTTCTTCTGACTCAGTCAAAAATAAGGCCACACCATGCAATATTCAACATTATAAAGCAGCGAATCTCACTGGTTGCAACAGTATTTTTCTCAGAGGAGACTTGCTACGTACCCCTATTGTCAGAACCTATCTGTTACAAGCACCATTAGGACAAGAGTGATGGTATAAGAAGGCATGGTGATCTCAGTAATGTCAGTGAGGTCCTTGGATCCAGAAGCACACTGTCCATGCTGAGACAGATACCTGTGTACTCTGGACTGAATGTCCACAATGTTTTGTTCACAAGCATGAGACATTTTTGTAGTACTGACACCACAGGTAGATGGGAATACCAGCTACAAAAGAGCAGTCTGTCACTGGAATACTTCCCCTTCCCTGAGATGTTTTTCTTAATTTGGCAGTTATATCAGGACTGAGATAAAATTTAATCCACATTAACTTGTACAACCATCTTATAAATGTTCTACATTAATGCTGTGTGTGTATAGCTGAGGATAGTTTATTTATTCTTAGGGTTTGTTTGTTTGTTTGTTTGTTTGTATGTTTGTTTGCTTTTTTGGCAGAAGACAATATCACGTCACTTTTTCAATTCTTTCTTTGTTCTGCATATAGGAATTCATACTTCCTCATCTGCTCCTAAGAATTATCTTTGACTGCAGGGCTGGAGACTTATGGGTATCAAGAAAATAAAGACCATCTTGATGGGGATCTCAGTAGCCTGGCTTAGTAGAAGGTCGCTCTGTTCATAGCAGAGGGGTTGGAGCAAGATGATCTTCCAGCAGGTCCCTTCCCATCCAAGATATTTCATGATTCTACAAAAAGAATAAAAATTCTCTCAGTGTTAAATTCAGAAGAAGCTCATGGGTATTATAAGTACACTACAGTAACAGAGAGAAAAAAGTCAAAAAGTATGAGAATAAGAAAAGTGAGATTGATATGTCTTGTCAACTAAAAGATGGAAACTCAATTGAATGCAGTAAAGACTGTGAAATAACCTTTATTTTGTACGTACACACTTTACCAACCTAATGAGAAAATACTATATGACTGAAATGCCTCATTTTGTATGATAATTTACACTTTTATTTTGAACAAAATTCATCCCTGCAACAAAGAACAAAATTAAAAGTAAAAAGGAGAAATGCAAATGTATCAGTGCACAAATTAAAATGTTACAAATCAGTGTAACTTTCTTTTGCCTTGTTTTACATATTTGTAAAAAAAGAATGACAATAACTTTCCCTTCACGGGACATTCAGAGTCTTAATTTAACTTAGGTCTTTCAGTGGAAGTAGCAGGAAAAAATATTATTATTATGATTGCTATTATTATCATTATAGTTATCATAATAGTAGCCATCAGTATCAAATTCATGACAAAAAAAGTGCCAGCCAATCATTTTGAGAGCTGTGTTTACCAAGATGAGGAGTAAACAGAACAAATAAATTTAGAACACCTTTAATAAAATAATTTTTTTTTTTTCTCTGATTAATCTACCCTGAGGGAAAAAAAAAATACAAACATGTTGTCATCTTCAGGGAGATGAATAAAAGAATGCAACAGAATCTAAATTAGAAGCTCAATGAGTATAGAACTATATTTCTGAGTTTATTCATCTCACCAAAGGCTTATCTTCTCATAGTAATATGTGATAAATAATAATAACATAACAATATAATGACTGTTTCCAAAACACACTGAGATAAATTTCTCAGATTTATTTATTTAAAATATAACTACTAGATCCCTTATTAACTTTGGAAAGTCACCTTAAGGTCTTAAATTGTTCAGGGGTTTTGTTGGCCTAATGCTTTCTGTCATGCTTAATCAAACAATCAATTTTAACAGAAGCTGATTGTCCAAATAAGTTTAGCTTAAATTCCCGGTATTGGATGACATCTCCAGGTTATCAGAAACAACAAACTGC
The DNA here is from genome assembly GCA_013401135.1 of Cettia cetti. Lineage (NCBI taxonomy): Eukaryota > Metazoa > Chordata > Aves > Passeriformes > Sylviidae > Cettia > Cettia cetti. Next base: position 5,831 of record VZUI01067995.1, on the reverse strand, counting down.
CAAGTCTGGTTCTAACTAGATGATAGCAGCTGACCTAACATGAGTGTACTCTGAAATACAATGGACCCTGGGGGCATGGGGTGCAGGATCTGTGGAAGACTATAAAGGATACTTAACAGATATTCTGTTAAATGGATAATAATCTGTGAAATGGATAATAACATCTATCTTCAGTTCCATGAGTATAAAATAAGATCTTTGATACAGGAAATGAAAGTACTCTGGTGCAAAATCTAAATAGATGAGAACAGAACTGACCTCCCAGAGGCTGAATTTTTAAATATTTAGAGTGGAAGAATTGCAAGAATGTTGAGTTTGTTCTTACACTTTATTCTTTTTCTGTAGAGAAGAGTATTAAACTTCTTGGATTACTATCAGTAAATCTGAGCTATGATCCCATTTAGAATTATATGTATGTATGCTCCTTAAATAGAAAATACATAGGCACATTGTATCTTCTATCTCTGTTTTATGAGGATTTCACACAGATATATGAATTTTATCACCAATATCAAAACTTTAAAAAACTACTAACTTTCTGGTAGGCAGAAGACCTTAGCAACCACTGCATAAAAATGAGACCAGTACCATAAGTCATAATTTTGAGCTTGGAAGCCTGTTCTCTGGCAATGTCAGATCCCAGCAGAGAATTACCGCCCAACACAAGCAGATACAGGCTGAAGCAAGAGAAAGCAGTGCTTGTCAGCAATTGCAATTTCCTTTTAAGACCACTTTTGAACTGAAATTTAATACTCGCAACAGGATTGGAACAGAGGTAGAACTTGAGGTCTTTACTGAGACCAAGGTCCAGTTTTGCTGAGCATAAGACTTCACTTTGTCTGGAGCCCAAATCCTGGATATACTGCAATCCATGGGTGTGTCCTGCTCGTCTGCAAAAAGTCAGTTTTATGTGCTTTTGGCTCTTGTCCCTCCTGCAAAGTTTTAAAATAATGGCACTGTCTTAGAAAACCTAAAGTTTTCTTTTCCTGATCTCAAAAACAAAAAGCAAACAAACAAACAAAAAAATCCAAAACTTATAGACTCTCTGCACAATTCAAGGTGGAAAAGCAATGTTGTCAATGTAAATAAAATATTTTCATGCCATGAAATACTACCTTGTAATTGTGGATTATAAGATGATTATTTCTTCTATTCCTCTTTAAATTCCATTGTGTCTTTAATTTAAATTCATTATTTGTTAACTTTTCCTTTTTTCTTTTATTTTTGGAGTTTGGTTTTTGTTTTTGTTTTTCAAAAAGCAAGCAAACTAATGAACAACAACAACAACAAAACCTAAAGAAAGTGCCACAAGAAGAATATAAATCAAATAAATGAAAGTTTGCTGAGGACAGGAGGGGACATTTAACTAATTTTGAAATACCTTGTTCTTATAATAGATTCCTCTTCATGTTACTGTGGGGAAAAAATTACCTTCAGCTATTTTATTAACAAATAAAAATAGAATTAAAAGAAATAAAATAAGCATATTTTTAAGACAAAACCTGATTTATAGGTTAAATAAATAAATACATCCAAGGAAGTCTCTGCTTTTAATGAGGAATCAGGAATCACATATCAGAAATGCTCTCTGATACAAGTAAGCTTCTCAACACTCTTCAAACATCATCTAAATTTAAATCAAAGTGTATCATAGAAAATAAACAACTAGGAACATCTTTATAAAAACTACCTTCTGACTTAGTTGCATGAAAAATAAAGAAAATATAAATAAACAACTAAAATGGTCTATACAAAACTAAATTTGAAGGTTCTTTTTATTTTTCTTTTTTTTTTTTTCCTCTTCTTTTTTTGAGTGAAATGCTACAAGTCAGTTGTCATATACTTGCAAGAAGAGTTCAGGCCATGGAGAGCAATTTCCTTGGAGTTGCTTATCCTTCAACCCAAAAACTCAGTGACTAGAACAGCTTCACTTTGTTCATTCTTTTGACAGCATTTGAGCAATACAGCTCATCTCTTAAAAGAATGCTTCAATGTTATTATCTTTTACTCTCATTTTTACTTTTGTAGATGCAACTAAAATTCAGGTGTCCCACAGAACCACAAATTTTAAAATTCCTCTCTCTCACCCATATTTAAAAAATACTGAATCTGGCCAGTTACAAGAAGAGGAAGGGTTGAGGAAAATTTTCCTATAAAACCTTGCTATCAGCATGGTTAACAAGAGGATTCATAGTATCAAAAAAGAGGTTGCACTGGAAAAAAACCCCAACTTTAACATGATCTGGTCCAACTGTTAACACTGCCAACCCCTCCCCTAAACCATATGCCTAAGTGCCACATCTACAAGTCTTAAACCCTTCCAGGGATGGTGACTTGATCATTCCCCTGGGCAGCTTGTTCTAATGTCTCAACCCATTTTCTGGAAAACTTTTTTCTAATATCCAAATAAACCTTGCCTGCCATATCTTCGGGCTGTTTAATTCTATCACCTGTTATATGGGAGCAGAGCACAGCTCACATTTGACTGCACTCTCCTTCCAGGGTGTTGTAGAGTGAGAGGGTCCCCCTCCCAAGCCTCCATTTCTACAGGCTGAGCCCTCCCAGCTCCTTTGGCTGCTGCTCATGAGACTGGTGCTCCAGATCCTTCCTCAGCTCTGTTCCCTTCTCTAGACATGCTCCAGCACCTCAAGGTCTTCCTTGTAATGCAGGGCAAAAACCAAACCAAGAAGCCAAGTGCTTCACCAGTGCCGATTGCAGGTGTATTAGTCATGGCACTGTTCCTGCTGGCCACACTGTTGCTGACACAAGCCTGGTGCCATTGGCCTTCCTGGCCACCTGAGTGCACTCCAGCTCATGTTCAGCCACTGGAAACCAGCACTTCCAGGCCCTTTCCCACTCTGCAGCTTTCCAGCCCCTCTGTCCCAGCCTGGAGCTGCAGCGGTTGTTGTGACACAGGGACAGCACCCAGCACTTGGCCTCATGGAGCTTCACACATTTGTCCCCAGTCCATGGATCCAGCCTGTCCAGATCCCTCTGCAGAGCCTTCCTGCCCTCCAGTAAATCAACACTCACACCCAGCTTGGTGTCATCCTAAATCTGACTGAAGGGGCACTCAGTCCCCTCATCCAGATAATTGATAAAAGTATTAAACAAGGCTAGGGCCAATATTAATGCCTGAGCAACAGCACTGGTGACTGGACACGAGCTAGATGCAACTTCATTCACCAATCAATCATCCACTCTTCTGAATTAAGACTTTAAGACTTTAGTACAGAGCAACTGTTCGCTGCCTTCCAGGGCAACAACCTATTTACTTATAAATTCTATCAACATATATGGAGGGTTGCTTTCATCCTTAGTATTGTTAAGTGGTACACAGAGTCATAGAGTGAATATAGCAGCATTTTCTGTTTCTGTTGGGCCTCCGTTTCAGCATTTACTGATTTTTACTTGATTATCAATATGAAACAGTTTTGATATAAATTTTATTTTTCTTAACATTTAAAAAGATTTCCAAAGTAACTGTTAAATCCCCTTTGAACACAAAAGAAGGTTCCCTGAGTCATCAGGGCTATCATTATTTTATAATACTTGTATATTTTGGATTGCTGAGTTTTTCTTTTATTTGACAAGAAGTTTGACCAAAAAAGAATTAAGTTTGAGGATAGGTGACACTGTGACAGAGTTTTTTTATCTACCTCGGACATCACAGCATGGTGCCAAGAGTGGGACATGTCTCCTGAATGGGCGACAAGAGACATGGCTTAGAGCTTCTTGCTCTACAGCACGAAGGCCTTTAGATTGGTGCAGGTTGGGGACAAGGAATGAGAGGGAGGTCTTCTCTTTGTAATCCAGAAGGGTTTATTGGTCTGAATGGTCAGTGACAGAAAGATCCAGAATACAAGACTCAAAAAGCAGACCCAGTCTGCAACATCTTATAAAGGGGGAACGTCCCAGGAGAGGATATCAAATTCTAAACAATAGGGACAGGATGTGGGAGGAGAACAAGGGGGAGTTACACACTTCAGGAACCAATGGGAAAACAGTGGTAGGAGAACAGGTCACCTGGGCCAATGAGGAGCTGTGGATTAGAGCAATTCCTGGGAGAGGTTTAGATAGGGCTTGGCCCAAGGGAAGGATTGACTTAGAACATTCAGGAAAAAGGGGTTGGGTTAGGTGCAACCGACAGCTCAGAGGGTGGAAACAACTTTTGTGACAAACCATTAATTCAGGGAAAGAGAAGGATACAGAATCATTCACTAACAATGGAACTTAAACAAATCACAACACATATGTTAAAAAATTGGTGGATTTTAATAATTAAAAAAATGCAGGAGGTATGTTGAATTTTATTAGTAACATAAAGAGAAAAAAAGCAAAGGACATGCACAGGCAAAATATGCTGTTGCAGTTTTTCTCTTGTCTTTGGGCCTTTTTTCTGTCTTTAATTACATTTTCTGCCCATAATGTTCTTAAACATCTCTTCATCTAGTCTCCTAAATTCAACAGAATTTTTTCTTTTTGTTTCAAACTTTGACCAGGAATTCATACCAACAATCATGACCAACATTCCTCACCTTTATCATAACACCCTTTTGTTACCTTTCCATTGGAAACCAAACATGCAAACCATTCATCCCTTTTCCTATTGAAAAACAAACAAACAAAAAAACCCACAATAAAATCTTTGCCTGATCTTAGATTTGGTATAATTACCCTATTGACTTTCTCACACCATCACTCCTTATTGAGTCTGGATAATTCTGTTTGTGCAAATAAGCAAGAAGTGATAGCTTATGTCTTCTGATTATGATGTTTAAAGCTCAAATTTCACTTCTCCATTTCTCTCTGGGTTTGTTTTTTTTTTTTTTTTTTTTTTACTCTTTCCTTCCCCTATTTCTCTCTCCTCTTCCTCAGAGACAAAACCTTTTACATTATTCAGGCCTCCATTACAAGCTACATTTTTTGTTTTGTTTGTACGTGGGACTTTGAAGACCTGTAGTTCTTTTCAGCATTCAAGGTCATTAGACCCCTTACTCCTATACAGTGCTATGGTACTTGAATCAGTATTACCCTTCAAAAAACAATATTTCACAGCAACAGCAGTCACAGTATAATGAGCTTTATTAAAGCTGTTAATGCCAAAATGCCTCTTTGTCTTCACATGCTTTCAGTCTTTGCAACCAAAAGAAATGTTTGATTAGAAAATTGCCATGTCACCAACAATGAAATTTGCATTTCCTTATAAAAACAAGATTTAACATAGCTTTAGAGATCTTCTGTGGCTAATGTTGTGATTTCTCCTTCTAATGAGCAGAAAAAAGAATTTGATGTGATACCAGCCATGTTGTGGGGTAAATGGGAGAAAAATATAAATATCGAAAATCTTAAGCTCAAAAATATGGAAAAATTTCAGAATACCTATAAAGGAGAGAATGTGTATTAATGAAATGTTTTATGTGGTATTCAAAATAATATAATACTTATTATTCCACAAGAAACACAAAAAAGACTTGCTATTAGAATTTACTCAGACAATCATAATCCAGTTTCAACTTAAAAACTGGAAATAGATGGACTTGTGATTGAATACTTTTCCAGTTTTTGACAAAGACAAATTAGAAATAAACTAATTCTGTTCCCTTCCAAACCTTCCCTTCCCTTCCCTTCCCGAAACCTTCCCTTCCCAAAACCTTCCCTTCCCGAAACCTTCCCTTCCCTTCCCTTCCCGAAACCTTCCCTTCCCTTCCTTTCCCTTCCCGAAACCTTCCCAAAACCTTCCCTTCCGTTCCCGAAACCTTCCCTTCCCTTCCCTTCCCTTCCCTTCCCTTCCCTTCCCTTCCCTTCCCTTCCCTTCCCAAACCTTCCCT
>VZUI01067988.1:0-54530 GCA_013401135.1 Cettia cetti | reverse complement strand
CCCCTCCTCCCACCCCTGCCTGCCACCCCTGCCTGCCACCCCTGCCTTTCACACCCAGACCAGAGAACCACATGCAAGTTGAAATTGGAAAAGACCTCTACTATCACTGAGTTCAGCTGTTAACTCAGTACTGCTAAGCCTACCTACAAACCCTGCAGTGCAAAGGCAAACTGAGGCCCGGGCAGCCTCTGCAAAGCTCTCTGCAGGGCAGAGAGTACTGAACCACAGCTTTGAGCACAGCAGGAGGAGGCTGCAGGACACAGGATCACAGAATGGTTTGGGCTGGAAGGGACTTTTAAGATCACCCAGTTCAATCCCCTGCCACAGGCAGGGACACCTTCCACTGAACCATTTACATGATAGGAAGGGAAAGATTTGGAGTCTGGTTCCTCTACCTGATAACTTAGTTATACATTGCAATGTTTCATGCAGGAGGTGTATCTGACTGAAGAGAAATATTACTTGGACTAAGACCAAAGAATTTGCAAGAGGAGTGTCCTGGGTTTGGTTTGGGTAATGTTAATTTTCATTCTAGTTGCTGGAGGCACGATCAAAACTGCCTGTGAGACAGTGCAAGTTAAGGATACACCAGGAAAGTGCAACTCCAGGAAGGGCAGAGAAGGCTACAAATGAACAGCAGCTCGTTAGAGTCAAGGTCTGGACAGACTCAGACACCCTGGCGTGGGGCTGAGCTCTCCCTCCACGCTCAGATGACGCCTGCAAAAAGACAAGGGGCTGTTTATGTGGAATAACCCACTTTTAATGAGGTGTCTGCCAAAGGCACAATCAAGGAGCGGCAGAGTCGCTCACGCCTCGGGGGAGTGGGGATGATTCTCCTGCCTTTATCTCGGTGCTGAATTGAACCTCGTGCGCCTGTGCTTGAACTGGTGACATTGAGACCATCACGAACATAATGAGGAGGAAGAGGTTGCTCCGAGGCATGTGCCCGTCCTTGCTGGGGTTTGTGCTCACAGCTCCCGCAAGAGACTCGCGGCTGCTGCAGCGCTTGAAAGGAGAATATTGTAAAAAATAAAGCCCGTGCAAACAGAGTAAACAAGGAGCTTGAGAACTGGATTTGTCAGGGACTAGGGCAGCTTGTAAAGAGAGGTTAAGGGAAAAAAAAATTAAATAAATAAAAACAAGCTGAAGAGCAAACGAGCACTGGAGGCAATATTTCCATAAGTATTAAAAGTAGAACCTATGCTCCATTTTCAGAAGTGCTTTTAACACATAGAAGTTATAATCACATGCCCTTCCAATAAAATCTGGGATCCTGCTTCCCTCAGGTATTTTAGATGCTGTTTCTTACAACAGGAGGAGTCAGTGCCCCAGTGAAATTACCAGGCCAGTTTAAAACAAACAAAAAGAATTGCTTTTTCACACAGCACATAATTAAATTTTGGAGCTCCTTTGCCACAGGATATCTTGTAGCCTGAAAATATAAATAGGTTCAAAAGGTTTTAGACAAGATTATGGAGGTTTGGTCTCTCAGTGATGATTAAACTTAATAGTTTGGATGCAACATCCAAGCAGACCCCACAGATTGCTGGAAGCTACAAAACCACAGGTGGGAGAAGCCTTATTCTTTATACACCTTGTGACCTGTCCTGAGTATCTTCCTCTGGTTACATCCAGGGCCAGCACACTGGGATAAGGATGTGTCTCCTGTGGAGCAGTCAGACCATGTTTGCAGTCCTCCCTGTACCCCACTCCAACTCAAACACCCCAGCCTTGCTTTGGATGAAAATGATGAAAAATAAACCCCTTGTGAGGTGCTGCAGCGTGTGCTCTGCTAGAGAGCAGTCTTATTCATTAAGGGAATGGTCTTGTATGCATTTGGGCCTGTTATCAGTAACACTCCAAAGGGAAATGGACTACTTAAACCTATTATATCACTGCTTTATTCACTGTGTGCTGCCATTTACCTCCTACATGACGCTGGGCTCTAATAGCACCAGTTCTGAGAAACCCTGCACATTAGCCACAAGCAGCTCATTAATCCACTGTTTTCATTCTTGCAAAAAAATGGGCTCCAACCACATGAGAGCTCAGATGCCGAGTGCTCAGCCAGAACCAAAACAGCTCTGTTGTGCCAGCAGTTCTGAGGAAGCCCCAAACAGAACAGCACTTCCAGCTGATGGGGCACAAAGGGGGATCCTTGGGCTTGGAGGAACAAGGGCTGTGCAAGCAGGGAATGGGACAAAGCTGTCAGCCAGCAGCTGCTGCAGGGAGACTTGGAAAATCCAGTTCCTGGAGGCTCCAAGTTGGGTCTATGTGGTCTTCACTAGGATCAGGTCCTGGCTGTCGATGCAGCTCCATCCCAGGATATCCCAGACAGAAGGAAATAAATGAAAAGCATGTCTTGAGCTCCAGCACGGGGAGCCCATGAGCAGGCTGGGGACTGGCAGAATTAATTCCGAGCAGGTACAATGAGCTCTTCCTTGAGAGCCCTTGAGGAAAATGAAAGGCCCCATGTGCCAGCCCGAGGCACAGCCCGGGGAGTCCTTTGGCTGCTCCGCAGACACGCAGCGGTTGTGGCACAAAGCAGCTGCCACATCTGTTCCATCAGGGACAAGAGCCCTGTAAGGGCCCGGCCTTTCTCTCCCGAGCCTGCTCCTGTTCCGTGCTGAGGAGCTAAGCTGCTCCATCTCCTGGCTGCTGCATTCCCTGACCCAGCTCCTCTCCATCCCAGGGCAGAGCTCCTGCGGAACTGCGTGGGTGTCTCCAAACAGGATTATTGCTGCTGAAATCTCCAAGGCTAACAAACGAACCCTTTAACTGGAAGATGGACAGGAGCTCACATGAAAACAACTGCTCATCCACGTGGGAGTTATAGAACATCTGTGTTCACAAACAAGGCACAAACCAGGAACAAGGGGCAATACTTTTTCATGAATGAGACTTCAGGAATCTGAGCTCTGTTCTTCTGGTCTTATTTATCCTGCCAGCTCTGTCCCTGTCATGGAGCTCTCCCAAAGTGATCAGGGTACACAGAATGTAGAATATCCTGAGTTGGAAGAGCCTCACATGGATCATCAAGTCCAATTCCTGAATGTGTTGCTTTGTTTGAGCTGGCTTAATGAAAAACATAAACAGGGAAATCGGGCTTAGAGGTGAGCAGTTGAGTTTAGTTCTGTTCTTGAGTGAGGACATGAGTGAAATGGAAAGCAAGGGGTAGAGGGCTGCTGGTGGTGGCAGAATTCCTGCCTGGCTGGGCTCTCAGTCCTGCTCAGGAGAACTGACAGCCCCAGCACACACACTGCCCAGGGAGACTGAGGTAGATAAAGTCCCCTTTGCCAAAAGGAAATGTGATTCCAGGATCCTGCGCCCTCCCTGCTCCAATGTGTCTGTGCAGAACAGCTCTCAATGAGCAGGGAGCTGAGAGGCACTTACAGAGGCATTCAGTCTCACACAAAACATTCTCCTGGGGCACGAGGGGGATGGAGCAAGGCCGGGCAGACTCCTCTCATCGAGCTCAGCTCCACTGAAATCAATACATGATTAGGCAGTGACTCCAGCACTTAATATTCCACCTCTGGACAGTACCACGTTTGTCTTGAGCAAGGAAGATTTAGACTAGACATGGGGAAAAATTCTTTGCAGTGATAGGGGTAATATATCCTGCAACAATCACTTCACCCAGCTGTACCCCCTCCAGAGCTCTGAGCAGTGTGGGTGACAGGTCCCAGCTCCAGGCTGCCTCTGCCCCTCTTTCCTCTTCAAGTGAAGCTGCCATGCCAAGTGCCACGACAAACAAGCTGCAAACCCCTCTCCCCACCTCCTGCATCTCCCTGCCCCACCTGAGGCCTCCTTTTCTCTCGTGATGCTTCTAATGAAACTAAGTGGCTGCAAGCAGAAAGTTTCCACTTCCTGCCTCAGGGCTGATTAGTGCGGAGCTGCCACCGGCAGCATCCCGGCTGGAGCCTCTGCGGACGGGAACCCTCGGGGGAGGGATAAAGTGGTGCTCCGTGCCCTGTGCTCAGCGAGCACCATTAGAGCACTGCCTGCCTAACCTGGCAACCTGAGGGAGCAGGACCTCGCTGCTTTGGCTGCTGGGGCCGAGGTCTCTGGAAAACATGGGCTGGTGCATGGATGGATGATATCTTCCAGTCCCTGACACTGAGTTGCAGGCAGAACCCAGAGAAGAAGAACTAAAGTTCTTTTATCAGGCATGCTGTAGCAATCTTAGCTGGTGCTGCTCAAGGAGAGCTGGTCTCACCTGCTCTTTTTGTGTGTGCTAAATGCTGTGAGGAGACACTTCCCTGCATCGCTGGTGGATGGAGACTCTTTGTGTCCTGAGGGGGGGAAAGGGGCAGCTGCCAAGTGCTGCTCCATCTCTCCAACGCTGAACAGTGACAGAGATCAGGGCTGGCTGATGCCACCTGCCCTCTCTTGCTCTCGGGTTACACTCTTGCACCTCAGAGTTCCTGGCTGTTTCTGGAAATCTGGGCTGAAACAGCAGTCCTGAGCTGCCCCGCGATCACCTTGGGGATGGGAGGGGAAAGTAAACAAGATTCTGCTCAGCACTGCAGAGACCAACTGCTCCAGCGTTGCCTGGCAGATGGGGCCCAAGGGGAGACCATCTGCTTCTGAGTGAAGCCCTAAACTTCTCCCTGGGAGATCCCAGCTGAAGAGATCCAACAGAGTTCAGTGGGTGCAGAGGCACAGGGGAGCAGCCCTGACCTGGAGGGCTCCTTCAGTCCTTGGTGGGCAACTTCCAGAGCTGAGGCAGGGTTTGGACCTTGAGTCTCTGGGCTGTTGGATTCCTGAGTGTTCCTTTTCCCTACATTCTTTTTTTTTTTCCTCTCTCTCCACATCTCCACCCTCTTTTCCTCTTGGCAGTCGTCGCTGTGCTCGTGCAGGGCTGGGGAACAGTCTGTGTTCCCTGCTGCAGAGCTGTGCAGGGCTGTGTGCCTCACAGCTGTCCCAGCCCTGCCCTCTGCCACTCCACCCTCCCTGTCCCACAGACCCCACCTGGCTGTGCCAGGGCCACCTGCCCAATCCCTGGCTGTTGACATTTCACCTGGCTCCTGCAGCACATCTCAGTGACGCCAGCAGGGGTTAAAAAGAGGCACACTGGGGAGATTGGAGAAATGCTGTTAGACCTCAGGGCAAGGGCTGGCATCTCAGAGAGAAGGGGAGAGCATCCAGGGAAAGCTGGAGAAGAAAAGAGCAATTTGCTGACAGTCAGCACGTCTGGGAAGCTGGGAGCATTGCACTAAACCCATAATAACACCTCGAACAGCAGGGTGGTCGTTTCCACCTGGCCTCGTGCTGGGCTCAGGCTCTCTCATTTCTTGCCCCCTGCAGCCAGGGAATCTGAGGCACTGGGATGGCACAGGTCACCCAGGCAGGCTGCAGCTGGAAAGAGGAGAGCTGCCACAGCCTCTTGGCTCTCCTTTTGCCCCAACTCCATCCTCCTTCAGCTGGGGAGTGGGAAGGCACTGGAGCTCTTCGCTTAATTAGAAGTAACAGCTGAAGCACTTGAGAAACAAAAGCTCCTTTCTTTCTCTGCCCCACTTTTACTTGGGAGCCAGGGGTGGGGAGCAAATTGCTTGGAAGCCAGAAAGAGCCCTGGATCTTGTCACCATGGCTGCACAGGCACAGCCTCCTGTTATCTCCAGAGGAACAAAACCCTCCTCCCACCCTTCCCTGTCTCAGCTGGAGCTGATAAAAGGAGAAGAAATAAACAAAACAAATAATAGTAATAATAAGAATAGAAAAATACCCCAGCCCAAACCAGCAAATAAATATTCAAGGAATGAACCAGTCTTCTGCAGAACATATTATTTTCTGCAGTGGATTTTGGGTTGTTGGAGAGCTGAAGGACTCCAATGAGCATTTCAGGTTATAGAGACCATCTCAGGAATACTGGGATTTACACAGTCACAACTCAGGAGCATCCCAGACGATGCCAATTGCTGGAGAATAACGATCTCTACCTGTACACACATAATTGTATCATTCTGATTTATTTATACAGACGGATGTGTGCACTAATAACATGATCAGATATAACTTCTATGTTTTCTTGTTTGGAATTTACAATGATCACACCCCTAAGCTGTAGCAAGAGCTGGACTCCTGCCTCTTCTGCCTCTGGGTCACTCCACGTGCAGGGACAGAGCGTTGTCCAAACATTTCTGGAGCTCTGACAGCCTTGGGGCTGTCACCATTCCTTGGGGAGCCTGGTCACAGCCTCTACCCTCTGAGGGAAGAACCTTTTCCCAAAATTCCACCTAACCCTCCCCTGACAGACAGCACATTTTTCTGCTACCACAGTTAAACTGCTTTTGGTACCTGGGCACCTCCAATCTCCACTGCAGTGTGGGCTTTAGAAAGTAAATCAGAATGCAAACCAAAGTGGGCTGTTGCTGTTTTTGTTGTGTTCTCACAACTAAAGAGCTAAAAATACACCAAATAGTATAGCTGTAAAGCAGTGAAAACTAGCAACCATATATTTGTATTTTGAGAGAAATTAGGGCTATTATGGTTGCTCCAGACGGGCTTCCTACAGGAACTGGATAATTTCACTGGGTGCTTCATGCATCAGAGCTCTGACCATCTGCTGAAGGGAACATACCTTTTAACAACATGTCTCATTTTGGCTCTGTGCCTTCGGGGCCACCTCCTTACAACAGGCACTATTTCAGTGCTTAATTACACTTACTGTGAAAAAAAGGACAACTTATTTTTAGTGCCTGTCTTTCCAATATCAGCTGGTGGCCACCGAATATTCTGCTGCCTGCGTGTGCCTGTGGGAAGCAGTGTGTTTCAATCAGCCTGGGAATTATGTAGGCCATTGTAGCTGGAGGGAATTATGATGGCCCAGAGTAGTTCTAAGCTGTCTTGTATTAAAAAAAAAAAATAAAAAAAAATCATGTGTGAACAAACAAATGAAGGGGAATAGGAACAACTGATACTTCAGCTTAACCTAGTTTCCTCCTTTTGGCACTGGCTGGCACATTCAGTGCTTTGGCTCACCTACTTTTTTACTACTAGCAGTAGAAATGGTAACACTTGAAATTTAAGCATGCAAATTATGACTTTGTAATACAATGAACATTTTTCTTAAGTATTGTTTTTTGTTTACAGCTTTTTCTTGCAACTGAAAAAGAATATCAAGCTGTCCTTCCAAAAAGACTGAATTAAGCAGCTGATTATGTCTTTCCACTTTTCCACACCCACAATTTCCCCCACTGGTTTTTGGCCCAACAGTAGCAAAGTAGCACATGTAAAAGTCCAATCTGGAGCACAAAAGATCATTCATTTATTCCTCAGAGACTTGAAGGGGTGGACTTTTATTTTTAAACTTACCTGCCCTTCCTTTGCATATGGATTTACCTGAATAAATTCATTTAGACCATGCCCAGGCTGTTGCTGATAGCTCTGAGCACGCTGCTCTCGTGTCCTCCCGTGGCCAGATAAACATGAGCATCTGCATTGCCACTGTAAAAACAGCAAGAAGGATTATTAATGAAAACAGGGAGAGAACTGGGACTCCAGTGCTCACATCCTCCTGGAAAGCTCTCCCCAGGACCTCTCTCTGAATGAGATGCCTTTGAGAACCTGAGTGAAGAGATCATTTTGAGGGAGTTGCTGATATTTCCCCAAACACACCTATCCCTAAAGAAACCAGTGCAGGATTTCACAGCACACCCAGGTGCTCAGGCCAGGCATGGACTTTTGGGGAACTTACGAGGAGAAAGAAACTGGGCAATGCTAGGGGTTGCAACTCAGGTCACGGAATCATGGAATACCCTGAATTGGAAGCATCCCCCCAGGATCATCAGTCCAACTCCAGGCCCTGCACAGAACACCTCAAGAATAGGAAGATCCCACTGAGCCTCCTTTTCCCCAAGCTGAGCCCTCTCAGCTGCCTCAGCTGCTCCTGGTGCTCCAGACCCTTCCCCAGCTCTGTTCCCTTCCCTGGACACACTCCAGCCCCTCAACATCCTTCTTGTCCTGAGGGGCCCAAAACTCCTCACCCCTTTGTCTCATAAGCAGTTATGGTTAAAGGCCAATTTCCCAGGGGCACACGGCTGTGGTGTGGCAGAGCTCCTTTCTGCCCAGGCAGTGTGTGACCCCTCTGTGCCCTGCTGACCATGCCACCCCTTTTATGCCTCAGCATCACGTGCTGGTTGAGCGTCTGCCCCTCCACTGTCCCCACGCACACACCCCTCGATGTCCCAGCACCCACCAACTCCCAGCATCTGTGCCACTTGCTTGGCCTCTTTTCCTTTATGCTGCTCCCCTCCACCGTCGTGTGACAGCTATTGTGTGGTCCCTGCCACACAAAAGCCAGCCTGACCTAATTTAAATCAGTGCTATTGAAGCCGTTCTTGTTTTATCTCCCAGCACAAGGGCTGTGCTCCCCATTTCAGAGGCAGAAGAAATGAATGGCTAATTGGGGGGGTATTGTGCACGGCAGCGTTGTCTCCCGGCCCTGATTGTCAGCTCTCCTGCTCCGCGGTGCTTCCAGCTCCCCTCTTGGAACAGCCACGCAGGCTTTGGGAGTGGAGGGAGGAAAAGGGCTGAATGGGACCGAGCGACCAGAGCAGCGTGGCAGGGAAACAAAGCCGAGCATGGCCGCTGGTGAGAGCTGGGGGAGGGCTCCTCGCTCAGAAAGGGCAGATGCTGGTGATAATAGAAAAGAATATCCAGCCTTCACCTCCAAATGAGCTCCCGGGTTCTTATTTCCCTGCCACAGTCCGTCCTCGTGCTCCGGGGACCGTCCGAGGGGAGCGGGTGAGGCACGGGGGGGAGGTTCCCACCCCAGCAGTGCCACACGGGTGGGAAGAGCTGGCAGCGGAGGAAGCGGGATAGGGGCTGGAAGGGAGAATGCTGCAGGATCTTTGTCCTGAGGGCAAAGTTTTGAGCCGTCCCTGACAATGGATCTTTGTCAGAAAAGCCAGAACACGCCCGGGAGCAATTCCGGCAAGCAGCGGGAAGAGGGGGGCTTTGTCTGGGCCCCCAAGGGCAGCGCTGCCCACGCCGGGAGCATCCAGAGCCCACGACTCGGTGTGTCCCAGCGCTGCCAGAACCACGCACCGCCTGGGTTTGGGAGTTCACACCCAGCACGACGTCTTTCAGTCTTTCGTGGAATTCCTGCCTCTGTCTCCCACAGGTACCTTCCAAGAGCTTCCTCCCCGGCGCTGTCAGTTCCTCTCTCCACCCATGGCCAGGCTGAAAGAGGGCTGCAGAAGAAAACAAAACCCAAATTCTTTGAATCTTTCCACGGATGGTCTTGGGTTACTCACTTCCACTTTCCCCCTCTCGAGGGAGGGGGCCTTGCCCCAGCTATTGATCAGCTCTGCCCCAGCACACTCAGCTGATGCTCAGTGCAAAGGTTGTAACCAGTCCTCTCTGCAGCTCTGCCAGCTGCAGGCAAAAAGGATTTCATTCCAGGATGTTTCACAACAACACGAAGCAAACAAGTCCCAAGACATTGGGTTTGTCAGGGACTTGGATGTAACATTACAATCCTTATCATAAATCAGATCAGAATAAAGCACTGGCAAGCCCTGAAGTTAAAGGACATGTGACAACCTCTTCTCTACTCCTTTTGGCCCCAAATCAAAAAATCAGCTACAAAATTGTAAAACGAAATTGTAAAATTAAAAGTAGATTTTATTAAGAGCCAGTGTTATTAAAAGCGAGATTCTTTTTGCTTTCATCTGGGTTTATGATTCATTTCTCCCTTCTAAGCTTTTCTCTGCAGCCAGCAGAGCATAAAATACACTTCAACAAAGAAAACAAAACAGGAAAACATAATTCTTGTGTTACCACCTGATTCCAAGGGCTGAGGTTTTATCAAAAAGAGAAGGATTGCCATTAAGTAAGTTGTTAACACTGCAGCAGGGTAAGAGGAACAAACTTAGAACTATCTGGGGTTGTCAGCCCTTGACTCGTGTGGGGCCCTGGAATGGAATTCCTGGAGCAGCTGTGGCTGCCCCCGGATCTCTGGCAGTGTCCAAGGCCAGGTTGGACGGGATTTGGAGCATCCTGGGACAGAGGAAGGTGTCCCTGTCCATGACAGGGGGTGGAATGAGATGAGATTTAAAGTCCTTCCAATTCAAACCAGTCTGGCATCTTTGTGAATCTGTGATTGTCAAGAGGTCTGTCCTTGGGGGCCGGTCCTCTTCCAGCCCCTGTCCCCTGGGCCAGGCGGGTTCTGTCCCTCACGGGCGGCTCTCCAGGGAGCTCCACTCCCTGTCGCCACTATTCTACCGACATCTGGTGGCAGCTGCCTTAGGGAAAAAAGACATTTCCTCAGCAGCGCCCTGCGCCCCCTCAGCGGGAACCTCCCTGTGGGGCCGCGTCGTCTCTGAGGGGATCCCGAAACGCTGCCCAGGACACGCACCTCAGCCGCCTCCTGAGACCAGCGGGTCTCTGGGAACTCCAATTAATCATTGATTATAACCATTAGGAGTCCTGTGCGGCTCTTCTAGGGGTTTGCGGAAGGTTTTTCGTGAGGCTGCCGTGAAGGAAAGTCGAATCCCCTCAGCCGCCATGGCGGGAACATGGGCCACCACCTGGGAACAGTTCCCATAGCGGGTTTCCGTAGTGTAGCGGTTATCACGTTCGCCTCACACGCGAAAGGTCCCCGGTTCGATCCCGGGCGGAAACATCTCTTTTTCTTCTAGTGGTTTATTTCTTCGTTGTTTTGGTTGGGTTTGGTTTTTTCTTTGTTTCGAGGGGCTTATGTTTTTTGGTTTTTTTTTATTCGGAGTTGTTTATTTCCCGCCGTCTCCTTACTCGGGACTTCCACCGCGAGTTGGGAAGGGAAGTAACCGGTACCATGCGCCCCATCACTGAGCAGCGCCCGCCTCCCACCGGGGCTCAAGTGGGCAAAGCGCAGCCGGGCGGGCGCTCCGCGTGCCGGTGCATCTCATTTCAGTTCGGATCGGTGAGAAACCGGGGAAAAATAAAATACGAGAAGAAAAAAAAAAAAAGGAACTTGCGTTGGCCGGGAATCGAACCCGGGTCAACTGCTTGGAAGGCAGCTATGCTAACCACTATACCACCAACGCTTGCTGATACGGTTGTTCCCGGCTTCCCTCAGCAACATCACCCAGCGGGACCCAACCATTCCCCGGAAGAGGGGTAAAGTACAACAAAAGATGAGAATGGTTCCACAGCCGCCCCACGACAGCAATAAATGCTGAATTAGGGGCCCATCTCTGAGGGCGAGGAAGAATCTTCTCTCTGTGCTTTTTTTACCCTCTATCAGCCTCAATTCTCTCTGTGCCCACCCTCTCCATGAAGACATTGCAACGGACTGCCAGGGAGGCGGCAAACTCACCGTCCCTGGAGGTGTTTAAGGACAGATTTAGCTCCACGGTTTGGATGACAAGGTGACCAGAGGCCATAGGTTGGACTCGACAACCTCGAAGGTCTTTTGCAACACCTAATCTATTTTGTGTGATTTTGTAATAGCTCCGTACTCCCGCAGGCATCTCTTTCCCCCCCTCCCCCGCCAGAGGCTGTGGTTCCTCCCGTGCCGCCCGGGCGCGCTCCCGCCGCGCGCGCTCCCGCCACTTCCGCCGCCGGGTGAGAGGTCGCGCCGTGGCCGCCGCCGCCCCCGCGCCCCCGTTTCCGGGGCTGCCCCGCGCCCGGGACATGGAGCGGCACTGACGGAGCCGCCGCCGCCCCCTCCCTCCCCCGCCCTCCCTCCCGTGCAGGAGCCGCCCCCACCCCCGCCCGGCACGGGGAGGTCGCCGCGCCCCGCGGTGAGTGAGGAGGGGAGGGGGGGGATGGCGGGGACGGGGGGTCCCGCCCCGCTCCGGGCAGGGCTGGGTGGGGCCCACGCCTGTGAGGGGCGGCTGAGCCGGGCGAGGGCCGTTTGCCCGCTCCGTGGGCCGCATCCCCGCGGCCCTGGGCTGGGGGTGCCCGGCGTGCGGTGTTCGCCCCCTCCCGTGGGCTGTTTCCCCCCTCAGGATGGGGGCGGCCTCTCCTTGCCCCGGGGGGTTGCCGTTTGCTCGCCCGGGTTCGCCCCCAGGCCTGGCCCTCAGGGGGTCGTTCGCAGTTCACTCCCCTCATATGCTGCCCATGGATGGGTGATGGGGGCACCCCCTGCCCTTGGAGGGGGGTCCCTGTGCCCCCAGCAGCCCGGGCTCAGCCCAGGCGGGTGAGGGGCTGCTCGCTCCTCTTCCACGGGAAAGAGCCGACTGCCCAGTGAGGGAGATGAGGGGCAGAGGATGCTCCATCCCCGGGGATTCCCCCTCTCCTGCTATCCCAAATGCCGGCCTTTCCTCTGCACCAAGGGCAAGAGCTCCTGGCGAGAGCTGCAGAGGGACACGGGCTGCTGGCAGCCTGTGCCAGAGCTCACTCCTCTCTGGAGAAATCCACACCGGATTATCCCACCCTCAGTTGCTTTAATTTTTGAAGATCTTAAAGCTCCCGGCCACGGCAGGGACACGTTGTAAGGGCTCCTGTAGGTGACTCTGTGCCTGTGTTCCATTGGCTCTTCCCGAATGGATCACGCTGGTTCCTGGATATCTTTTGTCTATTTTGCTCAGTTTCTTTTTTTTTTTTTTTTTTTTTTTTTTTTTTTTTTTTTTTTTTTTTTTTTTTTTTTTTCCCTGGTTCAAGATGTTACTGTTCCTTCCCTGTGTGAAATGCATGGTTTGGGCTGGGTGCAGTGAGGGTTAAGATGTTCCTCAGAATCATTAAAATCACAGAACAGCCGAGCCTGGCAGGACCTCGGGAAGTCTCTGGTCCAACCCCGTGCTCAAGGCAGGGTCAGCTGGGAGATCAGACCAGGTTATTCAGCATTCCTGAGCATCCCTCCTGCTGCCCTTCATGCCTGCATCAAAAACTACCCTTAAATTGCTGAATGCAGCTGCTTCCTCCCTTTCTGCCCTCCTCTGCAGCTGAGGAGTTTTTTTGTGATGCTTTGTGTCTCCTGCTCCTCTCAGTGTATTTTTGGTGGAGAAAGGGCTGCTTGTGGAGAGCAGGAGCCTCGGCTAAAGGCAGTGGTGGTCTTGAGTGTGTCTGTGATTCAGAGCTAAAGGCTTTTGTGCTTGGGGAGAGAGGAGGGCAGTGAAGCACCTTCCTGTGCTCCTGAGCAGCAGGTTGGTGTGGGGAGCCAGGGTTCCTCTCAGCAGCAGGCTGAGGCACAGGGAAGCAGGATTCAGCCTTGAAAGATAAATGTGGTTTTTATATCCCAGGTGGGACTGTGACCCTCTGGCTGGCTCCTTATGGTGTGTCCTTTGTTTGACTCTTCCTTGTTGTTCAGATGAAGTCTCTCAGATTTATCAGGGCTGTTCAAATCAAATCCAGGCTGTGCTGACAGAACAGTTTTGGACCAAGGAACGAAACTCGAGGATTTATTTGTGCTTCCCCACTCAGCTGGAAATGTGACCTATGGAAGATGCTTTTACCCAGCAGTTGTGTGAAATCTCCTTTCTCCCCTCTTCCTCCCCAGTTTCCTGTCCTGCCCAGCTCTCTGAGTAGTTAATGCAGAAGATAAAGAGGGTTCGTCTGGAAAACGAGACTGCAGGAAGTTGGAGAAGGTACGTCCAGGTCCCTGTGGGGACTCTGTGTGCTGTGGGACAGAGCAGCTGTCACCTCTGCTCTGAGAGAGGCTTCTGAGAATTCCCATCTGCACAGTCCTGCCCAGGGAGCTCCGTGTCAGGATCTGTGAGTCAGGAAGTGACTCAGGACAATAACTTGTTTCACTCACTTCCAATATCGAGCTCTACAGTTTTTTCCTGGTTCTGATTTCCCACCTGTGCTTGTTGTCCCCTCCAGACTTAACACCTTCCCCCAGAGGAGGGCTTGGTGCCTCACCCACCTCACCTGACAGGGCACAAATGGCAATAAAAACTCCCAAGGGGCAGCTCCATGTTTTTGGGAGTGGAGAGAGCAATGTTCCTGCAACAGCTCTGAGTCACCTCAGTCCCTGCCTCAGCGTGGGGCGGAAGGGACAGGACTTCTCCAGCAAGGTGGAAATCTTGGATGTGCTATTGCTGCCTGTCTTAAGATGGTTAATAACTGGTGTCTTGATCCAGCTCACGTTTGAGTAATGTAATCCCAAAATCTGCTCTGAGATAAGTTACTCCTTGCAGTTGTTTACTTACATGCACGGTGTTGCCAGATACTGACTACGCCTTTTTCCAGGGGTGGCTATAGTGACAGGGGCAGAAATCTGAGTTTCCTTTTACTCTGTAGCACACCAGATCCAAGTTTGAGGGGTGTTTTTTACCCTTCTAGTGGGAGGTATCCCTGCCCTTGGCAGGGCTTTGGAATTAGGTGATCTTCAAGGTCACTTCCAGTTGAAACCATTCTGTGATTTTTGTGAGAGTTCCACCAGTGGCAATTCCCAACACTCTCCCCTCAGTTTGTGTGGTGGCTGCTTTGCTCATCCAACTTCCCCACTCCATTCTCGTGTCCAAATCACCAGGATGAGAACAGTGCCAAGCTTAGAGCTGTGCTGTTCTCATGACAAAATCATGGCAGTGTAGTTTGGAATGCACCCCAGGCTCCAGTTCAGCTGGGGACAGGTACCACTATCCCATTTGTAGACTGATTTTAAAGGTTAAACTTTTGCTTGTGAGGAGCCAGCCTGGCTGAGTGAGATGGATTCATCAGCTGGGTGAGAGTAACCCAAGGGCCAGGCTTTGTGAGCTAAAGCCAGAGTATTTAACTGTCTGAGTTGACCTTCAGTGGGATGGGGTTGGGAGAATTGCACTCAGTTTATAGATTTTCGTGGTCTTCCTGTCTTGTGTTTCTGACAGGCAGCACTTCTGCTTTCAGCTTGATTTTAGCTGCTGCAGCGGAGAGCCCGGATGCAGGCAGAGGCCACAGACACACAGTCTTAGAACATCCCATCATGTTCTCTTTTGTGGTTTCACTTGGGCTTCCTGCCTGCCTTTGATTGGAAAATATTCCTCTTTATCCATTTTCAAGCTGTGGATTTACTGCTGGGCAGTAGGTACCAGGAGTCCCTACAGAATTATTTTGGGAGCTTGTTCTTGTGTTACTTTTGGCACATTTTGTACAATTTAGGGACTTAGGAGTCTGAGGAGATGTTACATTTTCAGCCCTTGCACAAAGCTGATTCTGTCTCCTTGGAGCAAAATTCTCCAGGCTAATTTTGTCCAATAAACCGAAGTTTTCCTGAAATTCTCTGTAACATTCTTTCAGGTACCTCCAAAATCCCTCAAATGTCCTCTTGGAGGGACATCCTACTCCTCAAGTGGGGTGTGAGAAACAGGTTTCCCTAGTCCTCAGTTCATTCCTGCTTTGCAGTGGATGACATCACTGACCTTGGGCAAGTCTGTGGGTCCACCTCACCTCAAATTAACATTTGTGTTAATGTGGAGGTGGTTCTTGTCCTCTCCTTCCACACCTGCTCACTTGGAAATCTCTGAGGAATGTGTGCCACGTTTCTCAGGATACAACCAGGGTCTGGCCCTGCTGTCTTCTCTCTCTTAGCAAAGCAATTGCACTTTTTCTTCCTGTTTTCCCATCTCTCTTACTTTAGTCCTGGCCTCAGTATCTCCTCAGGTGAGTGAATTGCTGTGCCTCAAATTGGGGTTTGAACCTCTCTCCCCAAGTGATGGGCAGGTTTTCCTTTGGGATAGGAAGAGGATTCCACTTCTGTTGTCTCACAGGGCAGGAGTTTATGTTCTTTTATGATAGGTCATAGCTAAGATGACATATCCATCTGAATTCCTGGAGTGGTTTTCCTTTGAGTCAAGCTGCTTGTTGTCTGCACCAGAATCTGCTGCTTCCTTTAACAGTTTATTCCTAGAGGCAGCCCTGGGAGAGGGAGTTTTCTGAGGTCAATATCTTCATTTCCAGGATTCCATATGGGATGGGAGATGGACTTTTCCTTTCAATATGTTTAAAATGTAATCCTTGAGTGCAGAGAATCCCAGGATCTGTTTTTTAAGGAGCGCCTGGTTTATTTTTAAGGCTTAATTCTCTCCCTCTACTCCTCCCTCAGTTTTTTGCCCAGTTCTGAAGGAGAAGCGAGGATGACTGCAGTGGACACGCTCTCAGACAGCTCCGAAGTGGTGGAGATGGAGGATGTGCCTTCCCAATTCCAGGTGCAAAAGCATTCTTGGGATGGGCTGCGTGACATTATTCACAGCAGCAGGAAGTACTCGGGCATGATAGTGAACAAAGCTCCCCATGATTTCCAGTTTGTCCGGAAAACAGAGGAGTCCAGCCCGCACTCCCACCGCCTCTATTACCTGGGTAAGCCTCCTGCCAGCAGCTGGGGGGGAATGTGGGGCTCTTCCAAATCCAGCAGGCAAGGGGAGGGATGGGAGGGATCTCCCTTTGTGAGATGGGGAAACTGAGATTGGGTAACGTGGCTCGAGGCTTGCAGGATCTTCCACAAAGCCTGGGACTGAGCAGGGACTCCCCAGTCCCAGAAAGCCTCACTGTGACAAGGGGAAGTGGTGGCCAGCCAGCTCTTCTGTGTCCTTCCTCACTCTCAGGACTGTCTCGTGCCTCTGTAGCTTGGGAGAAATGGGATTTACTTGCTTCATTAACCAGACTGACTTTCCAAGAAATTTGCTCTCAGTAATGACTCATTATATGTTGCAACATATTAATGGCAGGGTGGCGGTGTCTCCTGTTTTATTAAGTGTCGTGGAGGTAGGATACTTTCAAGAGCAGGGAAGAAAATTGAGGTGAGAATGAGCTGTTCTTGGCATTTGCAGGGAAATATCCCTTTCCTTCAGTGGGACTGAAAGCAGAATTCCATGTTGTACAGGTCCCTTGTTACAGATAGAGCCACGATGTAATTAGTGACAGACTTGTTGGATTTTAGTAACTGCATAATTTTGTGGCTGGTAACATGGGAAGCTTTATAGACTATAAAGAGTTTGCTGTGCTTTGGGGCATGGGCTGATCATTATTGGGCCAGTACAAAAATTGCCAGATGTGCAACTCTCTGCAGTGACTGCTGCCCTGAAGTGGCCCTGCTGTTCTTCCTTCTTTTTCCAGGTTTTGAGTATAGGTCACTGTAGGATGCTGGATTTGAGGGACTGATTTGTTTTGTCACTAAGCAGCTCTTGTGTGCCAGTGACTTGATTTGTGCAGTTCTCATAAATTCTTGGGACACAAGTGCTGCTCTGAAGGGCAGAATCCAGAGCTGGCATATTTTTCTTGTCAAGTCTGAGCAGTGAGGCTTGATTTAAAGTTGAATGTATTTCCAGTTCACTTTGATACTGGTTTTGATCTAGATGATTAAAGAGCTAAGTGGCTAATTTTAAATTTTTTTAATGTTCTGTTGTATGAAATGGCAACCAAACCAGCTACTGGGTGGTTGGTGTTCTTCCAGGGTGTGACTGTTCCAGGAGCCAGAAGCAGGAATGAGGATACACGAGTGCCTTTTCAGTGTTTCCTTCCTTAAGGAATTGTCAGGGCTTAGAGCAGATTAATCCCTCAGTTAAGATCAGCATCAGCCAGGTAATCCCAGGATACCTCTTCTCAGATGTCCCTAATAAAAGATAAATGCTGATTTAAATGCTGATTCTTTTGCCATAATAATGGACACTCCCAGGGATGGGGCAGCCACAGCTTCTCTGGGCAGCCTGTAAGTTCCACAAGTGTTTAACTCAGTGTGCTGTTACTGCCCCAGCATTAAAGGACACTTTAAAATGTTTAAATGAAACTGAGGAGTGGATGGAGGCTCCTGATGAACTTTGCTGTAGGGTTGAATATTTCACTTGGAAGCAAAGTAAACTGTCTTTTGGGGAGGAAGGCAGTATTTTCCTTGTAAATGCCAACTGATTGTAGTCATCCTGAGGTCACTGGAGAAAGTTCTAACATAAGGGGAAGGGAAGTCCAGGTCACAGCTGCCTGAGTGTCAGATTTGTGTGTCCAGAGTCATTTGTTCTTCTCTGCAGTTTTTCCTGTATGGCCATCTTCAATCATTCCTGGGCCATCCCCACAGAGTTTTATGTTATATCGTGGCAGATGCTGCTTATGTTAAACACCACATGCTCAGCACTTTGGTGTTCCTGGATCTCTGAGGATTAGATCCTCACATATTGCTCTGCTTCCCGAGCACTTATTAATATTTCAGTTTTAATTTGAAGTAACTACTGCTGGGTCAGCCAGCTCAGAAATCTCTCTGTTCTGCCCAGAACATGTGCAGAGTAGGCAGTATCAGGGCACATATCCCTGTGTGAATTTCTGATCCAGGGAGTCTCTGCAGCATAAGTAGAGGGCAAGTTCATGGTCTTTGTTTTTGTGGAAACTGTCAAAATCACGCGTCAGGATATTTGATGGTTGTTTTGGAAGTTGGATGAAGGCCAGGAGCTCATTTGATAACCACAGTCAAAGGCTTATGTAAAATGACAAGGTCTTTTGACTCTGTAGGATACTGTTTCACATTTGAATGGGCTCTCTGGAGCTTCCAAGCTTTTTCTTCCCCCCTTGCCAGCTGCTTCCTTGGCCTGATCCAGGTCCCTGTAGCCAATTTCTATATGAGAAATGTGGAGAGTGAGGTTGAGTCACCCATTCAGAGAGTGGTGCTCTCAGAGTGGATCTGGGGCACAGAGGACAGGCACAGAGGGGGAAATTGCACCTAATACATTCTGGAGAGGTGGGATATCAAATCTTGCTTAGGAAAATTCTGAACAAATTAATATCTAAGTGGTTTTAGATGTTATTCTGGGATTGATCTGGGAGCTGCTTGAGAAGGAATGTGGTTAAAGCTCTCTGGGCAGCCCCAGCTCCTTGGTTTCCAGACTTCTGTTTGAATTTGCTCGTGGGCCTCTTTGTCCTGGCTAACTCATCTTAAGTAGGATGATGCTTTTGTCCTCCTAATAGGAATGCCATATGGTAGCAGAGAGAATTCCCTCCTTTACTCAGAGATTCCCAAAAAGGTACGGAAGGAGGCTTTGCTGCTCTTGTCCTGGAAACAGATGCTGGATCACTTTCAGGTAAGCCAGAGTGGGAAGGGCCTGGGTTGTCAGTGCCTGGGGAAACTGGGTGATGCAGTGGGGCTGCTGTGGTGGGGACATCAGTGTGGTGTCTGTCATCCTTCCTGCTTTTGAAAAGTTGAGTTTAAATTGCTGCTTCTGCCTTACACTGTTGTGAGTGTAAGGCACCAGAAAGGGAGGAAATTTTCCTCTCCCTGGATTCAGTATCTTCATGTCCTTTGTCACTGATAGCATTGGAGGGTGTTGGTCTTTTCTCCCCTGCTTAAAAAGTTCCTGGTGGAACAGAATTTATCTGTCTTGACCCCATTTGGGCTTCAAGTTCTCTCCAGGGTAATTCAAGATCCCGGAAGAACTTTTGTTTGCAGTGTCTGACATGGAAACTGTTTGTGAAGGCTGCAGATAACGTCATTAAGTTAATTGGTTACATCTGATTTGCATAAGCAGAGCAAGCGCAGCTGTTCTCAGTTCATGCTGAAGTGCCAACTGCAGAACTGAGAGATTCACAGCTCAGCCCTCCTGCAGAGGGAAATTTGGGGGATGTGGTGGGTTTAGGCCTCCTGGACCCCACAGCTGAAGCCTGGAGCTCAGGAATTGGGGACCTGTACCCTGGCAGTGCTGCCTGTGTGAGCTGGGGTGTTGTGACAGGCTCAGAGCACTCCTGTGAACATTCCTCTCCTTGCAAATCCTTTCAGTTATTCCTTTCCTTCAATCCTAGGCAACCCCCCACCACGGGATGTATTCCAGAGAGGAGGAGCTCTTGAGGGAACGCAAGAGACTGGGTGTTTTTGGGATAACATCTTATGATTTCCACAGTGAGAGTGGCCTGTTCCTCTTCCAGGCCAGCAACAGCCTCTTCCATTGTCGCGATGGGGGCAAGAATGGGTTCATGGTGAGTCTGCCAGGGATTTCATGGGTATCACCTCAAAGGGGCTTGGTGGTGTGGATTGGAGATGGCTGCACTGGAATTCCAGGCTGGATTGGGGTGGAAGGGACCTTAAAGCCAATCCCAGTGTCACCCCCTGCCATGGCAGGGACACCTCCACTGTCCCAGGCTGCACCAAACCCCATCCAGCCTGGCCTTGGGCACTGCCAGGGATCCAGGGGCAGCCACAGCTGCTCTGGGCACCCTGTGCCACCCTGCCCACCCTCACAGGAGGTTCTCCTGGAGCCCCTTCATGTACTGCAAGGCTCTCAGGTCTCCTCAGACCCTTCTCTTCTCCAGTGAACACTCCCAGCTCTCCCAGCCTTGGAGCATCTCTGTGGCTCCTCTGGACCTGCTCTAGCAGGTCCACATCTTCCACATCTTCATGTGTTTGGTTATGGTGGTTGCTCCTGTGTCCTCTCAGGGCCACATTTGCCATCATCCCTGGGCTGTGCTGGACCTCTGATTGGAGCTTTTTCTCCTCAGAGCTGGGAGCTGCTGTGGCACCCAGCTCTGTGTGGGTCTCCTGCCTTAGGTGTCTCCAATGAAGCCTCTGGAGATCAAGACTCAGTGCACAGGGCCACGGATGGATCCCAAAATCTGCCCTGCTGACCCAGCCTTCTTCTCCTTCATTAACAACAACGACCTGTGGGTGGCAAACATCGAGACAGGCGAGGAGAGGCGGCTGACATACTGCCATAAAGGTAACAGGGCTTCCTCCAGTCCCAAAAGGGAATTCCTGCTGAGGAATCTGGCCTGCAATACCCACATTCCTGGCTTATTTCTTACAAGTGCATTTGTCTTTTGGGTCAGCATTTTCCAAGGAGATGGAAATGCCAAATGCAAATGCTGTCTCGTCTTTGTTCCTCTCCAGGCTTGTCCAATGTTCTGGATGACCCCAGGTCTGCTGGTGTAGCCACTTTTGTCATTCAGGAGGAGTTTGATCGGTTCACGGGCTATTGGTGGTGTCCCACAGCTTCCACAGAAGGTCAGTCACTGTTCTGCTCATCAAATCCTGGCTCTGTCACTGCTGCCTCCTGCTAGGAATGAAGTTCTGAGCATGATTTTCTTTTTGCCTGGGTTTGGGCTGTTCTGGGGAGATCACCTGAAGGAACAAAGCACTGAGGGGATTTTAACTGTGGAGCGTTTGCAGGTGGTCACTAAGAGCTGGGGCTGTACAGGTGTTCCTTCTGCACCAGTGCTCCAGGCAAGCCAGAAACAGCAGGAAATCCTCTTTGCAAACATTCCTGCTCTCTGTCCCAGGTTCAGAGGATTTGAAAACACTGCGGATCTTGTATGAGGAAGTGGATGAGTCAGAGGTGGAGATAATTCACGTTCCTTCACCTGCCTTGGAGGAGAGAAAGACAGATTCCTATCGGTACCCCAGGACAGGTGAGTGAAACACATGGCTGAGCTCTGGACTCCTGCTGGAATCAGCAGTGGAATTGGGGCTATAAACTTTGTATCATTAATCTGGACACTTACTGGGTTATAGAAACTGGCTGTAAATGTTGAGATCTAATTAACTCTCCAATCCCCAAATCTGCTGCAAGAAAGGCTGAACTTTAAATCCCAGCCCTAAATGAAAGGATTGCTGTGGAAGTGGAATGTATCTGATGGCATATTGTGGAATACATTCTGAATCCCATCTTTCTTCTCCCTCCTGGGAACGTGCACAGCCAGCTAGGGAAGGCAAAGCAAACTGTTCCCATTCCCAGAATGACTCTGGTGTTTGCTCACATACATATTTGATACTTGTAAATTCACACAGAGCCATTTCAGTAGGACCAGGGGCAGTTCTCCTTTACAAGCTGTATTTTGTGTAGCCATAGAATGTTCAGCTTAATCATCTTGGTGTTTTTTCACTTTTTCTCTGCTGCAGGCAGCAAAAATCCCAAGATTACATTGAAACTGGCAGAATTTAAAACAGACAGCAAGGGTAAGGTAAGTGGTAACTCAGAAGGGGACATTGCACAGGAAGGTTTTTGAAGCTCCCTTAAATTAAAACAAGGTCACAAAGAAATCCTAGGTTGTGTTAGTCTGAGTTTTTTATTCTCTTGTAATACCTGGTTCTGTAGTGTGTTTATCCAAGAAACAGAAAGACTTGAAAATGCTGAGAAGAATCATTCTGGGGAAGATATAGCTGGGAATGTGGAGGGAAGGGGGAAGTGGGGCTTGCTTGGTCCACCATGGCAGAGACAGGAGGGCTGGAGCCAGGTCTAATCTGGGGCTTCACTCCCTGCCTGTGTCCTTTCCTGTGGCTGGATGCCAAAATCATTTTGCTTTGAAGCCTGTTTTTCCCTTCTCTTCCTGCTCTTTGTAGCAAGGCTTGCTTCTCCTGGCCTGACCCTTGCTGATGCCTGTAGCTAAACTTCCTTGTTCTGCCATCTCCCTGAGCTTCCCTGGGAGGAGGTGATGATCTCTGGAGCTCTGATTTGATGTTGGGCCTTGGTTTTGCTGCAGATTGTGTGTGCTCAGGACAAAGAGCTGGTGCAACCCTTTGCTGCCTTGTTTCCCACTGTGGAGTACATTGCCCGTGCTGGATGGACCCGGGATGGCAAATAGTAAGTCCATTTTCCTCCTAAAATAACTTTCCCAAGGGCTCCTCTGGTTGCAGACCCTCAACATGATTCTGCTGTGTTCATGACCTGGTTTTAAAGCCAGAAATGGCACGTGAATATTCGGCTTCTTCCGTGCTGTAACATCCTAAAAGTAGAAATGAAGCAGAGCAGAGTGACAGGCTGTGGGGTTTGTCACAGCCAGAGTTAAATGACATTGATGCATTAAGTGGGCAGTTCTGGGGAATCCTTTGGAGCTGAAGGTGTTTAACACAGGTACAATGTGTTTCCTGCTGAAAATGGGGGTGTTCTGTGGGCAGTTTTATCTTTGTTCATTGGCACAGTTTGTCATCAAAGCCTGAATCACGGGACAGGGACGAGTCAGTGGTGCCACATCCTTCATGCAGTGTGTCCAAAGGGAAGGATTGCTCTGGGACTGGCTTTTGCTCCAAATAGGATACACAATCTTGCCTGAAGAGTTACAGAATTCACCCCAATCTGATTGAAGTTTTAAAGTTCTTAATTTTTCCCCCTCCCAAGCTGGCTTGGCTGTTAAGTGATGTGTGTGCAGATTAAGTTAAGGTGACTTGGCTGTCTTTGAAGGTGGCATTCTGTAACTCATCATTAATTTTCTGCTCTGGAAAGGAAATTTAGAGAGCTTTCCAGCAGGTAATCCCAGAGGTGATTGTGATGTTCTGCACCAGAGCTTATCTAAATGTGCTGAATATCTCAGTTCCTGAAATCCTGTGGTGCTGGGGGAGAACTGCCTCTTTTCAAATCTGTCTTTCATGATGAAACTCCCCTGGATGCACTCGCAGGCCTTGGGGTGGCTGTGCTTTGCCATCTGTCATGCTGAGAGCCTGCAGTGCAGCACCACTTCCAGGGACTCTCCTTGGAGGGGAGCAGGGCTGGGACTGAAGCAGCTCCTTCCCCTGGCACTCGTGTTGGGCCTGTGCCTCTGGCTGCCGGAGCGCGAGGAGGAGGCTGCAGACGGAGCTCTTGGAGGGTGATCACTTGAGCTGGAGGAGAGCTGGAGCACAACCAGTGCTGCCTGATGGAGGGGTGTCCAAGAAGGAGTTCCATTCTGGAGACAGGGCTCTGTTAGCGGTGCTCCCTCGGAACAGGCACTGCCAAATCTGTCAGACATCTCGTCTGAGCGATACCCCTGTGAAATACCAGAGCTGTCTGGCAGTACGTGTGTGTTGGCACAGCTTCCAGGGGATTAGAAAGCAGCAGTGATGAGAAAAGCTTTGCATTCAGATGCCCAAATCCTTTCTGGCAGTGGGGGGAAGAAAGGGATGCGTGTTCTGAGTGTTGGAAAGGGACTTCTTTTCTGTGGTGCTGACATTCACCTCCGACTTCTTTCCCCAGTGCCTGGGCTATGTTCCTAGACAGACCTCAGCAGCGGCTCCAGCTAGTCCTTCTGCCTCCAGCACTCTTTATTCCAGTCCCAGAAAATGAGGAGCAGCGTGCTGAATTTGCCAAAACTGTGCCAGAAAATGTCCAGCCATTTGTGATCTATGAAGAAACCACTGATGTGTGGATAAATGTAAGAGGCTCGAGGCTGGGAGGAGAACACAGGCTGCCCCTTCCTCCCCTCAGTTAACCATTCTCATGTTGATTGGGTGTCCAGTTAAGTCCTTGCTCCAGCAGCTTTGCTACTCAGTAGTCCCAAATTCGGTGTTGAACCAGGGGTTTGTTAAAGCAAGTCACTCACAGGTTTCTCATCTTGTGTGGCAGGTTCATGACATCTTCTATCCTTTCATCCAGCCGGAGGGGGAGGAGGAAGAGCTCTGCTTTATCCGAGCCAACGAGTGCAAAACGGGGTTCTGTCACCTGTACAGGGTGACAGCAATCCTGAAGCCAGGCAGCCACGACTGGGTGCAGCCCTGTGTCCACAGTGAGGGTAAGGGCTGCAGCCCTGCGAGCTCCCCCTCCTGCTGGCCTGTGCTGTCCTTTGGGGAGAGCAGTGATTTATTCTCGTGGCCTCTCTTGCAGATGATTTCAAATGTCCCATCAAGGAGGAGATTGCCCTGACTGCTGGGGAGTGGGAGGTGCTGGCGAGGCACGGATCCAAGGTAGGGGTTATTTTTATTTTCTTGCAGTGTCTCAGCTCTGCATTGTCTGCCCCCAGTCCTGGCCTGAGTCCTCCCTTACACCTGGGACCTGCTAGAACTGCTTAAGCTTCATTTTGTTGCTGCTTTTATTGCTGCCTCTGCTTTCCCCAGAAGTGCTGTAGGCCAGTGCACATGGAGCTGATTGCCTTCTTAATCAGACTTCAGATTGCTCCTTAGGTAAATCCCAGGAGCGGGTCAGGCCATAAAAAAGGACACAAGTCTGAGGTTTAAGAGCAACAAAGAACCATTTTGTGGAGAAGCTGGGGATTGCTGCCTTTGCTGAGGCATTTTAACTCCAATGAGTTCTTGCAATGTGGAAATGTGTCCTGGCACTCGGAGTGAACTCTTGGTCTCCAGCTGATCCCTCAGCAGAGCCTTTAGGAAGAAGGCAGCTGGGGAATATAAAGCAATTTAGAATATGGAGAAGCTTTGTCTGTTGTCGCTTGCAGAACAGCCAGAAATGAATTTTTATTAATCTTGTAGAAACCTAGTTTCATTTTTGCTTCAGGAATTAACTTCGAGTCTGATCTTTAACACTCCCAGGTGATTTCTGTCAAAATAAAGACCTTGTCTGTTCATTTCCAATTAATCTGGATTTTCACTTCTCGCTTTTTAAAAGACCAACAGCTCCAAGCTTTTGGTTTCTGCTGCTTTTCCTCAATCTGCAATTAACCTGCTGTCCCTCCCCATGTGGATTCTCACTGTACATGCTGTTGATTTTGGCCACAGCTCTTCCCTGCATGTGTTATGGCTAAAATTGTGTTAGCAGCAATTATTTTGATGCATTTGTTGCTCCACAGGGCTCTGCCTGGTTTTCCTGGCCAATTGAGTTGGATATGTTTTTCCCTTTGCTGTTCACAGGGGTCTTCAAACTGTGGGTTAGCCAGAAATAGCATTTGGAAACTGTAAGGTGGAAAAACAGTTCAGTTACTGTTGCTGGATCAATGCAGGATTTAAAAGCTGTCGCCTCTGTTCCTGCCTGACTGGGTAGTTTTTAGAAACAGCTTTATTTGGACAGTAAAAAACCTATTTTAATGTGTCTCAAACTTTTGGTGCTGAGAGCTGTTAGACTGGTCCTTCCACAAATGGGAATTCATTACCATGATGGCTGGAAAAAAGGTACCTGTGCCTTTATAATCCAGCCTTGCTGGGTTGTGGCCAGGTGAGGGTTGGGCTCTTCTGCCAGGTAACAAGGGACAGGAGCAGAGAAAACAGCCTCACATTGCTCCAGGGGGATTCAGTTTGGAGATGGGGGAAATGGCTTCACTGGAAAGGTGATCAGGCACTGGGACAGGCTGTCCAGGGCAGTGGGGAGTCACCACCCCTGGAATGTTCAGGAGGGTGTGGAGGTGGGTTAGTGGTGAACACAGTGCTGCTGGGTTAATGGTTGATCTTGGAGGGGGGGTTTCCAATTTTCTGAATGATTCTGTGGTTCTGTAAGATGCCATATAAGCACAGAATGTTCCTTGTTAAGAGGATGGCTTCCTCTTAATGTGCAGCAAATAAAGCCCAGCTTTTTATACCCATTAATAAGCAAATGGTTTGAGTCTGACAGAAAGGCTGAGGGACTGCTCTCTGTCACTGCATTGTGTTGTCTGCAGTTCTCCAAGTGCTGTGTGTGTTCTCTGGCCTCTCAACCCCCTGCCCTGAGCAGCCCTGTCATGGTCTGTGTGTGTTCTGGGCTGGCAGAGGAGCAGAGCTTGTCCCTGCCTGTCCCTGAGCCCTCTCTCCTGGCACAGATCTGGGTCAATGAGGCCACCAAGCTGGTGTATTTCCAAGGCACGAAGGACACCCCTCTGGAGCACCACCTCTACGTGGTCAGCTACGAGTCTCCCGGGGAGATCATGCGCCTCACCACCCCAGGCTTCTCCCACAGCTGCTCCATGAGCCAGGTTTGTTGTTTCTTGGATCTCCTGACCATCAGGAATCCTAACTGGGAATGGCAAGGCCAGTAACGAGTCCTGAGCACTGCTTGAGACGTGAGCAGTGCAGGACCTCCTTCCCTGACTCTGCTGTGTTCCCTGCCAGAACTTTGACATGTTCATCAGCCACTACAGCAGTGTGAGCACTCCTCCCTGCGTGCACATCTACAAACTCAGCGGCTCCGACGACGACCCGCTCCACAAGCAGCCCAAATTTTGGGCCAGCATGATGGAGGCAGCCAGTAAGTCCTGGAGAACATCCCAGTGGGGCCTTGCAGTGAGAGCTCTCCCAGCAGTAGCCAAAAGGGATGGGAGGGAAGTGGTCTGGATACCTTCAGTCTGAGGGAAGATGAATCATGGTATCTTGCTGGGGAGATACTTCTCATGGTCACTTCACTCAGGAAATGCTCTGTGGGCTTTTGAGGTGTTTCACACATTGAGCAAAGGTCGTTCTCGGGTGTACAGAGTTGACACACCCACGAGGATGTGGTTTTACTGTGGAATCATTGGATGGTTTAGATGAGAATGGACATCAAAGTTCATCCTGCCCTCACGCCCTGCCATGGACAGGGACATCTTCCACTAGTCCAGGTTGCTCCAAGCCCTGTCCAATCTGGCCTTGAACACATCAAGGTGGTTTTTTATTTGTGATTTGTCTGAAGAGGGAAGGGACAATACCTGGGATGCAGTGGGTGCTCCATTGTGCACTGCCTGTTTTAAAGGTTTAGGTACAGCTCAGAGCAGCACCTGAACCCCTACTGCAAATACTTTGTCCCATCCCTGTCCTTACCCTCTCCCACCCTGCTGTTGTGGCACAGAACTCCCAGCTAGTGAGGTTTTCCTGTGGAATCCCTTCCCTGTGCAGGCAGGTGGAGGTTGTTTTTTATATATATCTATTTTCCCAGGGAGAGGCTTTGCTAAGCCTTGGTGTGTTTTGGTGTTGAAGGAACCCTGCCCAGGGTCAGGTTTGGACAGAGCTGGTTCAGGGGGGTGGCAGCAGAGCCTGCTCATCCCTCAGCACTGTGTGTGACCCTCCTGCTGCAGGCTGTCCCCCAGACTACGTCCCCCCAGAGATCTTCCACTTCCACACCCAGTCGGACGTGGAGCTCTACGGAATGGTCTACAAACCCCACGATGTCCAGCCTGGCAAGAAGCATCCCACGGTGCTCTTTGTGTATGGAGGCCCTCAGGTAATAACCCAGGGGAACTGCTGGGGTCAGGGCTGGGGCTGCTGCCCAGGACACAGCTCTGTACTTTGGGTAGCAGTGAACATGGAATCATGGAATGGTTTGGGCTGGGGTGACCTTAAACCCATCCAGTCCCAGCCCTGCCATGGGCAGCTTCCACTATCCTAGGTGGTTCAGGGATCCAGCCTGGCCTCAAACACATCCAGGGATGGGGCAGCCACAGCTTCTCTGGGCACCCTGTGCCAGGGCTTCACCACCATTACAGCAAAAAGCTTCTTTCTAGTATCTAATCTAAGCCTACTCTTTTTGTCCCTGTGTTTGACCTCTGCTTCAAACCTCAGATGACTTTTCCAGCATGTGGTTTGATTTCCATGGCTCTGATAGCTCGATGAGTGGCTGCAGTCCAGCTCAGGATCCTCCAGTGACACAGGAAGGCACTAGAAGGCAGCTCTGAAACTTTCTCCCTCCTTGTGCAGGTGCAGCTGGTGAACAACTCCTTCAAAGGCATCAAGTACCTGCGGCTGAACACATTGGCATCCCTGGGCTATGCTGTGGTGGTGATTGATGGAAGGGGATCATGCCAGCGAGGCCTCAAATTCGAAGGGGCCCTGAAAAACCAAATGGTAACGTCCTCCTTGTGCTGGGGAATCTCTGATCATTTCTCCTTCCTGAGGGTGGTGGCTGCTCGTTTCCTGTGTGAGTCTTCCTGCCTCAAGTTTCTAAATTTATCAAGTCCACTAACATGAGCCTCCTTGTTGCCTTTTAGGGTCAGGTGGAGATAGAGGACCAGGTGGAAGGTTTACATTATGTAGCAGAAAAATACGGGTTCATCGACTTGAGCCGGGTCGCCATCCACGGCTGGTCCTATGGGGGCTTTCTGTCCCTCATGGGGCTCATCTGTAAACCCAACGTCTTCAAGGTGAGCCTGCACGTGGGGTGGCACCTTTGGGACACTTGGCTCTCTCAGCTTCTGTCCCTCTTGGCAGCTGGAATTGGTGTTTTGGCTTGTTTGTGGTGGACAGGCTAGAGGCTGAGGCTAGAGGAGGATGGCTCTGGGATGGGCTTGGTCTGCCATACAGGGAGATACTAATGTGCTGTTCCCCATCCCAAGTCCCCAGCGCAGTTTCTGGATCATTCACAAGCCCTCCTTGAAGAGGGGAGGCCTTTAGTGCTGATGTGCAGGAGTTTGCCCCACTGTGAGCACAGAGCAGGAGGAGGAATCTGCGTTGTGTGTGGGATTGCTGAAGGAGAATCCTGCTCTGAGTGACAGAACAGCCCAGAGCCTGCTTTTCCCTGCCTCTCCAGGAAAGCTGGGAACACCTGGGCTGTTGATAGGTGATAATGGAGGCTGTGTGATGCCACCTCTCTGTTTGACAGATTGCCATAGCAGGTGCCCCTGTCACCGTGTGGATGGCCTACGACACCGGCTACACCGAGCGCTACATGGACGTCCCCGAGAACAACCAGCAGGGCTACGAGGCTGGCTCGGTGGCACTGCACGTGGAAAAGCTTCCCAACGAGTGAGTACCTGCCCCAGAGCTGCTCCTGGGCCTGCTGCAAATCACCTCTGCTCAATCCCAAAGGAATGGAGGGGTTCTGATCCGCTTTAACTCGGCAGCAGCTGGGCCATAGCACCCCCAGCCCCCCTGCCAGGCCGAGGCCTGGCACTGCTCTTGCTTGGGTTTGGCTTGTCCAGCTGGCAGCTCTTTGCTCAAACCCTCTGCAGAGTTTTTATCTGGTGCCTCATTGTGTTTTCCGTCTGTTTTCTCATCCTGTTTCTCTCCTTATCTCTCACCCCATGTCCAGGCCAAATCGTTTGCTGATCCTCCATGGCTTTTTGGATGAAAATGTGCACTTTTTTCACACCAACTTCCTGGTATCGCAGCTAATCCGGGCTGGAAAACCTTACCAGCTGCAGGTAGGAGGGACAGGAGTGGGGAGGGAAGGTCCCATAAATCTAGAGAAGGTTCCCTGCTGTGTGTTCTGGGGACAGGAGGAGATGGAGGCAGATGTCCCACATCCTCTTGTGATGCTGGTGACAGTGAACACCTCCCTGGACTCGAGAGGAGGCCAGGAGGTGGCACTGTGGCTGTTCCATGGCTGGCAGAGGTGGCATGTGCAGGCAGAGCTGCTGCCCTGGGGCCTGGAACTTTCCTCCTCCACAAGCTGTTCTGTCCCACTTGTCAGGGGTGGCTGCAGTGAGGGAGGGGGTGCTCCAGACCCTCGCTGGCACTTCTTTGTCCCTATGGAGACTGGGTGGAGGGAGCAGGGCTGGGAGAGGGAGTTCTGTCCCTGCTGAGTGACCAATGCCCCACATCTGCCCCTGCACAGATCTACCCCAACGAGAGACACAGTATTCGGTGCCCTGAGTCAGGAGAGCACTACGAAATCACGCTGCTGCACTTTCTACAAGAATACCTCTGAGAGCACGAGCCTCTGCAAACTGGACACTGACAGCTCACCTGCCCCGTGCCCTCCTGCTCCCCAGCAGCGTCCAACCCAGAGCACAAGGGGCTGAGTGCCCACGTCGGGCTGGGGATACCCCCAGGCCAGGGGGAAAAGCTGGAGGGCACCTTCCCTTTGGACAGTGCCACCTTCTCTCACTTTCCACGCTGGAGGTCTGCCCCTGCTCGGCTGCTCATCCTCCTCCTCTCCTCCAGCCTGGCTGTTCAATGCTTTTTTTGCTGCTACTCCCTCTCTCCTGGGAATCAATGGACAGTGGTCTGTGTCCCGAGGCTGAGGTTTGTGTCCATTTCTCTCTCCCCAGTCCTTTTCCCCTTCCACTGCACCTGTGCAGTTCCCAAACTCTCACCTGCAAGAACTCAGTGCCTGTGTTGGAAACGGAAGAGCCGAATCAGAAGCTGCCTTAAGCCAGGAGTGTGAGGGAAGAGAGAACTACCTACTGCTCACCTGGGGATCTGGTCTGTGTCCTGGCCCTGCTGCCACACTGGAGCCCTGGGAGGTGAAGAGAGGTCTACAGAAGCATGCAACACTAGTCTTTTTTTTTATATATATCTATTTTCCAGTTTAAATTTGCAGAGCAGATGGAGGAAGTGACCGGGGCCGGTTACGGCATCCTCTGATCCTTCCTCTCATGGCCGCTCTCACAGAGTTGTGCCAACAGGTAGCACTGGCAGCTGGCTACAGCCAGGGCCTCTCTCCAGAGCTCACAGCAGCATTTGGGTTTTTGCAACACAAGATGGATGATATTTATGCAAATCCTCCCTCCCCTCCGTTCTCTGTGCCGCCTCCTGACCCCCCTGTCCTTCCCCGAGCTTTCCCATGTGCACTGAAATTGGCTGTGCTTCAGTTCTCTGCGGGTCAGTGACTGGTCCCCTTGCCCATCTACTCAGCAATGCTCTCTCCTGGTTTTTATTTACCTGGGCAACAGGAACTGCAGTTCTGGGGAGGGGGATTGAGCAATCACACCTCAGGGGAGCACATCCCCCCCTCAAGCCAAGGGTTCTGCCAGGGGCAAAACAAAAACACAAACAAAACCCACCCAAATGAACCACGTTGACTTGCCCTGGAGTATTTTAAGTGCGTATTATGAAAAGAAAATATTTTTATGGATTCTTATTCTTTTATAATTATGAGTGTAAGATGTAGCGACTCATTAAAATATTGGAAAGAGACGTGGTGGCTGCTTTGAGGGGCGGGAGGAAGCAGCAGCTGCTGCCACAGCCAGAGCAGCTCTGCTGAAAGCCAAGTGCTCTCTTCTTTCTGTGCTGAGCAGTGGAGAGAATATTAAATCCCTGATGTTCCTCGGGGGAAGCATGATCCAAGCAGTTGAGGGTTGGGAATCCTGGACTGTGTTCTTGGCTCGGTGTGACCTTGAGCGAGTCAGCACCAGCCTGGGGTGGGCACCTCCCTCCCTCCCTCGGATGGGAGAGGGGGGTGCAGCTGCTCTGGGACACACAGAGCTGCTTTTGCAGAGCTGGGCCTGCCTCTGCTCGCCCTCCCAGCTCAAAGCTTCCCAAACCTGGCCTTGCTTTGCCTTCCCCCGTGGGCGGCGGTGTTAATTAACCCGCTGTTAATGCCCTGAGGGTGCTGCTGGAGGCTTGTTCTAAATGCAAAGCTTCTTCCAGATGGAGCATTTGGGTTCCTGGGGAGGACTGGGAGCAGATTTTCCCTCTTCTTGTCCCCGTGCCCAGATAATTGTCCCAATTATTGCAGTTGTGGTTTAGCTGCTACAAAGCACATCAGGTGCGAGTTTTGCAGTCAGAGGGGCGGAAGGAGGGACTGGGGTGGAAGAAGTTGCACCTCTGAGATGTGTCTGTAAGAGCACCCTGCAGCCAGCAAAGCTGCACCCTCTGTCCCTGCTGCCTCACAGCTGGGTGAGTGCTTCTAGATAGTAGGAAGCTTTATTTTTGCAGGGTTTGTTTCTGTTCTTCCCCAATTTAATTTTTACGCTTAATTTAAGCTGCTTTTTCCTGTCCCCAAAAAGCCGAGTGTTTCTTAAAATGTCTTAAAACACTCTTGTCTAGAAGAGCTTGCAGATCTGTCGGCTCCTGCTTGCTGCAGGATTGTTTGGCACTCTAAAAAGGGGTTGGTCATCTTCTTTTGGGGATTGAGAATCCCGAGAGGAATTACCTGGGAAATCTCCAGGGAGCTGGAGCTGTTCCATATGGAACAGGCTGTGTTGGGGACTGAAATACAAATTATATGGGAAGCCCCCAACCCCACTGGCCTGTGGGAAAGGTGATGGGTGCAGGGTGGCTCTGGGTGGAGGATTTGCAGCTGGAGGATGAAGCTGAGTTAATTTCCTGAGTGACTGGTAATGACAGAGGAAGCAGCAGGTGCTGGGAAAACCAGGCAAAAAAGACTCTTCCTCAAGAATTTGGGACTTGAGAGTGGCTTGGGAGGCATTTCACTCCCAAAACCCACCCTGTGGGGCTTTATTTTTAGGTGGATGGTGTGGAGGGAGAACAGATGTTCTTAAGGACTTATTTTTGAAACAAAATCACTCCTCAAGCTACAAAATTAGCTCAGAAAAGTCACTCCTTGCCCTGAAACATGCTCGAATGGAAAACTTCCCGGCATCTCCATTCCCAGAGTGGGTGGGATAAAGGTGCGAGGACAGCTCTGGCTCCAGGAAAAGTCACGTCAGTGGAAACTCGGGGGGCTTGGGGGGTCTCAGGCATTTGATCTCAGCCCTGGGCCATGCAGGCAGCACCCCCAGGATAACAGGGCTGGGCTGGCCAAAAGAAAGGGTGTAAATTGATCTTGGAGAATCCTCTGGGAGGGATTTTGGTGAAATCACAGGCATCCCAGCTCCGGGCTGGGACACAGGGAAAGCTTCAGGCATGGCCTCTGCAGAGAAACCTCCTGTCCCTGGTTCCCCCTGCAGCCCCCCTCGGAGCTGGTGCAGATTTCTGTACCTCCCCCTCTTCTCCAATCCAGGATTTTCCTGCCCCCAGCCCTTTTGTCCCCGAGGTCCCCGCAGACCCTGGTCCCCATGGACGCTTGTCCCAAGGGCACCTTATCCTCGTGGTCCCTTTGTCCCCTGACCACAGGACCTCTTGTCCCCGAGGTTCCCTGTGCCCTTGCCCTGTTGTCCCTCGTCCTTGATGTCCCCATGTCCTCCTGTCCCTCCGCGGTCCCCGCAGGTCCCGCCCGCGCTCATGCCCACACCCAACATGGCGGCCGTGCCGCCGCCGCTGCCGCGCTGGCCCCTGCCGGCCGCCATAGCCCGCGCTTCCTCTCCAAGATGGCGGCGCCCAGCGGGAGGAGCTGCCGGCGCTCATGGGCCGCACTGGTGCCCGCAGCCCTGCTGTGCCTGGCGGCCCAGGCGGCCGCGGAACCGGGCACAGCCCCGGGCGCGGTCCCGAGCACGGCCGAGTTCGATGTGCGGCCCGGCGGGGTGGTTCACTCCTTCTCCCGGAGCCTGGTGAGCGGCCGGGAAGGAGGGAGGGGGAGCGGAGAGAATACGCGCCCCTCGCTGATTGGCTGCGCGTCACGTCATTCATAAATTCTGCTGTGGGGATTGGCTGGGCGCGAGGGAGGGCGGGGCGTTGGGGGGGTCCCCAGGGAGCGAGGGATCCCCAAAGGGGCCACAAAGGCGGGAGGGCACAGGGAGAGCGGGGTCTGCAAGGGAAAGGGGGGCCCAAAAGGGGCTCTAAAGGCAGGGGATCCCAGGGAGAACGGGGGTACTCAAGGAAGGAGGCAGCCTCTACAGAGAAGGGGGTCCGCGAGGGGGGGGGGGAGTCCCCAGGTGGGGTTCTCCAGCAGAAGGGGGTCCCCAAGGAAAGCAGGTCCCCACGGTGGGACAGTGTCTGTAGCGAGGAGACCCCCCCCCCCCCAGGGATGGGGACCTGACGTGGATAATGGCCCTAAAGGAGAAGGGGGGTTCCAAAGGGATGAGGTATCCCAAGGGCAGTGAGAGGGGAAGGGGGTCCCAAAGAAAGAAGGGTCCTCATGGGAGGGGGCTCAGCAAAGGAAGGGCCCAAGTGCAGAGGGGGCTGGGGGTCCCTGGGCACCCCAGAACATGAATCCTCACCCCAGCACTCCAGGCAGGAGGAAATCACCTCAGGTGGTGGGTGCCAGGGGAGGTTTAGGCTGGATATTGGGAAAAATTCTTCATGGGAAGGGAGGTCAGGCACTGGCACAGTGGCAACGCGGAGTCCCCATCCCTGGAGGGATTTAAAGCCCTGTGGATGTGGCACTTGGGGACGTGTGGTGGCCTTAAGCAGTGCTGGGGCACTGCTGGACTTGATGGTCTTGGAGGGCTTTTCCAACCTCAGCAATTCCTGGGTTCTGTGGAAGAAAAGCTCGTGCTGAAGTGAGGCTGCTCCTGTTGCTCTCTCCTGGCAGGGGGATTACGGCTGCACCTTCACCTACTCGGCCCAGGGTGGCACAAACGAGGTGAGCTGGGCAAGCCCCGGGCACGTCCTGTTGGAATCAGCTCTTTTTCCTCATCCTGAAAGGAAAAGAGACTCGGAACCGCTTTGTGTGGGAGCACAATCGTAACTGTGGCGAGGAGGGAGCAGAAGGGGCCACCAGCGAGTGCTGGGGGTGGTGCTGGGGGTGGTGCTGGGTTGTTTTGGAGCTCCTGCTGCAGCTGGAGGGGAGGGATTGGCCTCGGAGGGTTTTCCCCACGTTGACTCCGGCTCTTCCCTGTGCAGCAATGGCAGATGAACGTTGGGATGAGCGAGGACAACGGGCTCTTCTCCTGCACCATCTGGAGGTGTGTGCTCAGCAAAGCCCCCGCGGGGCGTGGCTGTGGGGCAGGGACAAGGGCTCTGCTTCCCCGTGGGATTTGCATCTCTGCAGGGAGGGTTTTCCTCTGTGGCTCTGGGGGCTTTTTGTGCAGCTGTTATCAATTCTGTGTTCCCCTCTCCCCCGCTCTGCACAAAAGCTACAAGAGATCCAGAGGTGGCTGTTGGGGGAGGGAGGGAGCCAGGAATCCTTCACTCCTCTGCACC
Source organism: Cettia cetti (assembly GCA_013401135.1). Taxonomy (NCBI): domain Eukaryota; kingdom Metazoa; phylum Chordata; class Aves; order Passeriformes; family Sylviidae; genus Cettia; species Cettia cetti. Next base: position 19,489 of record VZUI01067988.1, on the reverse strand, counting down.
TCTGTGCCCCTGACAAAGGCTCTGCTTTCTTCTTTCAGGCCCCAAGGGAAGTCTTATCTCTTCTTTACTCAGTTTAAAGCTGAAGTGAAAGGAGCCAAGATAGAATATGCCATGGCTTATGTAAGTCCCAGCTGATCCCGGGGAAGCAGGAGTGTGGGAGGCTGCTATAAAACATGAATTAGACATGGAAAACATTTATTAGACATCTGTGCCAGAAAATGTGCTCCATCGTGTCCCTAATTAGAGACTGGTGGCAGGCAGGAGAGGGGCTGCAGGTGGGCAGCCTGCTCCTTTGTGTTCCTGCCCTCTCAGTCACAGGGATTTGCTGGGAGGGGGCTCCAGAGGCACCAGGGCACAAAGGGAGTCTTGGATTGCCTCAATAAATTGCATGTGACAAAGCAAATCAAACCTCTGCTGCTGTTCTTGTCTGGCTCATTCTTCCATTTCCCAGTTTCCAGGGGTGAGGCTTTCACTCACCCCAAGGACACGAGTCCATGGTTTAATAGAAAATGGTAAAACAGCCAGAGATTTTCCTTCAGATTTCCTTTGCACTTAATTCTTCCACTGCACACGAATCACAAACCCGTTCATTTTTGGTGTGCTGTTGTTTGGTTGGTTTGAATGCTCTGACTTGTTGGATTGCCTCAGCCTCTTACACCTCCTTCCTTCCTGTTTCAGTCTCAGGCTGCTGTGGGTGCCCAGAGCGACATCCCCTTAAAACAGGAAGAATTTGAAATCACTGATACAACAGGTTTGTGCCTAGGGGAGCTGTGAGAGAGAGGCTGGGGTGGGGAGCAAACCAGGGACCAGTTTAGACTCAAATACTGGTGACAGTGGCACGGAGCAGGGGGTACAGTGACCACTGGGTTTTGTGGGTCCCATCCCAGTTCAGTTCTGAGGGTAAGGAGGGGTTTCTCCCCCAGCCTGGCATGTGCAGGAGCGGGAAGAGCAGTGCCTGACACCCTGGAAAGGCCCAGCAGGGCTGTTTTGTTCCTGCTTTTCCATCTGCTGATCCTGGGCTTTTCTCTCTCTCTCTCTGCAGTGTCTCACAGGGAAGGAAAGTTCCGTTTCGAGCTGTCCAAACTCGTGATTGTAGCAAAAACCCCCCGGGATGAGCTGTGAGCCCGGGGCCAGCCCGGGCAGGGGGCTTGGCTGGGGCAGCGTGGCAGGGAAGGGATTTCCTGGATACCTGCAGGGTTTTTCTTTTGGTTGGCCAAACCTTTTCTGTTTTCCATACTGAAATGTGCTGGGGACCGACACGAGTTGGAGGTGTGAGGGCAGATTTGCTGTGCCCTGTGTCAGAGTAAGGCAGCTGGAAACCCCCCTGAGAAACTCCCCATCCTCCTGTGCCCCTTCCTGCCTGGCTGAGCTGCTGAGCAGAGCAAAGCTCCCTGCACAGGGGCTCCTTATCTGCCTGCCTGGGAAGAGCAGTGCAGGGAGATAAGGGGCTGGAGTTAAGCAGGGCTTGCTAAAGGGAAGTTGTTAACTCTGTAGTCTCTGGAGGGGAGATGGGATTTCTCTCTCCACCAGCGTGACAGGAGGAAATAATTCATTTAGGGGGAGGGAGGGAGGGAGGGAGTTGCCAAAGCTCTGATTCCATGGCCAGTGTGTGGCTGGGGTGGATCCAGAGCTGGGCTGGGTCAGCTTGGGTGGGGGAAGGCAGAGCAGCTGCTTCTGACACAACCAGGAATCAATCCAGGTAACGCTTCCACGTCTCACCACGACCATGGGACTATTTTATACCTACAGAAAAGTAATTTTTTTCTTATCCAGAGTAATAACAGGGAATGTACAATTCCTTTCCTGTGTAAATACAGCACAAATAAAGAAATAAAGCATCGTGCTCTGGCCTGAAGCTGCTCTGTTCTGTCCCTGCTCCTCTCTCCAGCCTTCCCTTTGTTGCTGCTTGGCCAGGAGGAGCTGGGGTGTCCCACGGGAATTTGGGGGCTGCAGAGGGTTAGGGGGGTCTTGCAGCTGGCACAGGCACACCTTGGGAACAGCTAAGAATTCCTGGCTGGGCATCCCTGGGCCCCATCCCACCACACCTGCCTGGGGTTCCCAGCACACTCCTGACAGGGACACACCAGCCCAGGGAGGACAGGAGTTGTTCTCAGAGGCCCCTGCCCTCCTGAGCACCTCCTGGTGTTCTCCACACCCCCCTGTGAATGGGCTTTGCCCCCACCCCAAGCTGTGCCACACAATTATCTGTGACAGCTGCAGCCAGGCCTGGGAAATGACAGAGACAGAGCCTTTGTGCATTTTATTTAATCTCCTAAGGCTGAGAGTTATCAGTGCCAGGGGTGGAAAGGGATCAGGAGCTGCTCTCTGCCCACGAGCGCCCGTGCCTGGAGACATCCAGGGAGCAGAGGCACAAGAAGGTCACAGAGATAAGGCCAGTGGAGACTCTGTGAGGTGTTGGATGCTAAAAGGGCGATTTTCAGTGCTCAGAGCCAAGCTCAGCGTGCTGGGAGCAGCCAGAGCAGCTCCAGGAGCTGAGGCTGCTCCAGGCTGTGGAGTCACCCCCTGCTCCCTGCCAGGGCTCTGCTTTCAGGCCCCTCCTGAGCAGGGAGGGGATGTGGGGCTGCAGAGGAGCACGGGTGGTGTCTGCTGGGAGCAGGATCTCACAAAATCTTGGAATGGTTGGGGTGTGGAGAGATCTTAAAGCTCATGCCATGGGCAGGGACACCTTCCACCATCCCAGGCTGCTCCAAGCCCCAGCCAGCCTTGCTTTGGTCACTTCCAGGGATGGGGCACCCTGTGCCAGGGCCTCCCACCCTCACAGGGAGGAATTCCTTCCCAATATCCCATCTAACCCTGACCTCTGGCACGGGGAAGCCATTTCCCCTTGTCCATGCAAATCCAGGAGCTGCTGGGCCATTGAGCTGGGACAGCACAGGCAGCAGCAATGCCAGGGGACAGAGCACAAAGCCCAGGTCACAGAGAGCCACCAGCACCCGGGGGCAAAGCCAGCTGTCCCCAGGGCTCATTTTGTCACTGTCACCACTGCTGGAACAACCTCACGCAGCTCCCAGGCCACACAGGTGAGTTTATTTAAATAACTCATCAGGGCTACAGAGTTTGCTAAAAACGAACATCAATCACTCAGTGAAGGGCATGGAAAAGGGATGAAATCCCAGGGGAGCTCTGGATAACCACCAAGGCCAGCGCTGGAGCTGCCAGGTGGCACCGCTGCTGGAGGCTGGTGGGGAGGTGGTGCCAGGTGGCTCCTGGGATCCAGGGAAGGAGCAGCCCCTCCCAGCCCTCCCCCAGGTGAGGAGGGATCCTCCAGGTCTCAGGGACTTGTCTCTGAGGAAGCCCACGCAGAAACACCTTCCTGCCTCAGGCACCACAAACCTGGACCATGATTTGCTCCCACCACGTTGTGGAGCTGCTGGAGGAAAACCTTGGAGTTCCACAACCCTGCAGTTATGGAGTCTCGGATCTGCTCACCCCGACAACGTCCCACCTGCTCAGAGACACCTCAGAAGTGCTTCACACCACGAGTCTTTGGTTGGGTTTCCCCCCAGAGGGTTGAACAGAGTTCAAGGCAGAATCCAAATCCTTGGACTCTGAGCTAAAGGCACTTGGGTGGGTGAAGGAAATCAAACTGTACAGCAGGGGCCCAAAATCCCAGGATCTCCTGGAGAGGGCTCAGCCCAGCGGGGTTTGCAGCCCCTGGGCAAGGAGGAGACAAAGTCCAGAGGTTCAATCTCTCAGAGAAAGGAGGAGAACACAAGCGAGCACTGCAGAGGAGGAAGAGGGGTTGGCGAGCCCGGTGAAGCTCAAAGCAGACGCCGCATCTTCAGCCTCACGGCGAGGCAGAGTCCAGCTACCAAGAGCCCACCTGGGCCACCCTCAGATGTTGTCCTCCTCCAGCATCTTGTTGACCCCTTCGCAGATCCTCTTGAGGTGGGTGCGGTAGGGCTCGGCAGGGCCGTACAGAGCCGACAGGAACTCGTAGTCCGCAAAGTGGTTGAAGACGTGGTTGATGCGCGAGTGGGACTTGGCCGTCAGGTGCCCGTTGACAGCCTGGTGCAGCAGGTCCCGGCACTCGGTGAGCACGCTGGACATGACCCTGCGGTCGAAGGTGAAGTCTATCTGGTGGAAGCTGACGGCCGTCATGGCCAAGGTGTGAACCTTCTTGCGGAACCGCTCCATGACCAGCAGCTCCTCGGGGCTGAACTGCCCGTTGCGGTAGAGAACCCCCAGCTTCATCACGATCTTGATGAGGTTCTTGATGATCTTCTGGGCCTCTTTGCGGTTGTGGGTGTACTCCTTGGTGGCCCGGTACAGCTCGTCCAGGATCTCGCTGCTGGTGTCATCGATGAAGGCGTTGGCGATGGTCTTGGTGGCCATTTTGCTCAGGAGCTTCTTCTGGGCCTGCAGGGCCAAGTTCTTGGTGCTGAAGGTGTCCATCTCTGTGGGGAAAGAGGCACACACGGATCAGCCCCTGCTCTGCATCCATCCCCATCTCACCTGGGCTAGTGGAGTGTCCCTGTCCATGGCAGGGCCTGGAGCTGGATGAGCTTTAAGGTCCCTTCCCACCCAAACCATTCCACGATTCTGTGATTCCTCACCTCCCCACGCGGATTTTTGGCAGGAGAAAGAGCATCTCCAGGCAATGGCGAGACTGAGGGAGCTCCTGGGTGCCAGGGCAGGCGAGAGCTGAGCTCACCCTCCAGGTTGGGATGAGTTACAGGGTGTTCCCACCTCCCTTTTCCCAGACTCTGTGCAGAGGTTGCGGCGAGCGCTGTGTCCCTACCTGAGCACCGCCCGTGCTCCATCCCAGTGTCCCTCCCGTGACCAATGCCTCCCTCCTCCTGGTGCAGGAAAGACTCTTGCCCCATCATTTGAACATTTTTCCTTCCTTGAAACCTGACTCATTTCCTGCAGGGTGAGCTGAGGACAGCCCAGGTGGCAGCTGAGTCACCCCCTGATGCCATGTGCCACATCCACGGCGGTGCTGGCCGCGGCCGGGGTGGCGCAGCCGGTTTGGAGCACCCACAGTGGCGTGGGAGCCCTTCTCCCTGGCACTGCTCACCCTGGAACACCCACACAAGCTCAGACTTGTCCTGCTCCTGTCCTCCTCCAGAGCCAGCATGGCATGGAGGTGAATAATTCACCCAGACAAGAACCTCACCTAGAGCCCTGCTCCCACATCCTGGAGGGACCAAATCCATCACCTCGGGCAGAGCACAGCTTTAAACTCTGCTGTGAAGGATTCAAACTCTGCTGTGAAGGATTCAAACTCTGCTGTGAAAGATTCAAACTCTGCTGTGAACGATTCAAACTCTGCTGTGAACGATTCAAACTCTGCCAACCCTGGAGGTGCAGCGGGAAAACAACCAGGATGGATGGGCAGAGCTGGGAGCTGCTTATGCAAGAGCCTGCACACGGCATGGGCAGCCTGGCAGAGCAGGAGGGGATGGGATCAGCCTATAAATACATCCCCAGGCAGGGGACAGGAGATATTTCAGCTGAAGGATGCTGCTGGTGTGAGGATGGATGGGGATAAATTGCTCATGGATAGGGAGAAGGTTTAGGTTTGATGTTAGGAAGGAATTCTTCCCTGAGAGGGAGCTGAGGCACTGGCACAGGGTGCCCAGAGCAGGTGTGGCTGTTTCTGGATCCCTGGAAGTGTCCAAGGCCCGGCTGGACAGGGTTTGGAGCAGCCTGGGACAGTGGAAGGTGAGCTTTTGGTCTTTCTCCAACCCAAACCGTTCCATGACTCTGGGATTCTGTCACAGAGTGGAGTCTGACCCCATCACAGGCAGCTCTGTCATTCCCCCCTGGCCAAGCTGAAAGTCCCAGACCCCTCTGGGGATCCCCAGTCCTGCTCCTACCACTCTGGAGCACACCCCAGGCTCTCAGGAGCAAATCCCAGCCCCTCAGGGATCCCCTGCTGTGGCCAAGGCTCCAGCTCCCCCAGCCAGTCCTGCCAGGAGGATGGTGCTGAGCCCCTGAGCATCTCCCAGCCATCAGCTCCCAAAGCTGAGGGCAGCCAAGGCTCTGTGGGGATGAGAATTCCAGGAGCAGCAATGGAGCAGTCTGCAGGGTTTCTTACAGCCCTCACAAAAACACACAGGCTTGGAAGCCTTTCCTGCGATGGGAAAACATTGATTCTTGTCAGCCTGAGCCTCGAGCTGAGGCTCTCGCACTTAATAAGACAAAAATGACAACGCAGAGCCTGGTGACAGCAGCTCCTGGATGGAATTCCAATGGCTGCACCCAGGAGGTGCTGCCAGAGCCGAGCCCTGAGGGAGGGATGGGCAGAGGCAGCTCCAGCTCCTCTGCCCTGCCTCTGAGGGCACTCACTTCACCCATGCCAGGCATCCTGTCCGGAAGGAGCAGGGCTTTGCCGTGGCATTGACAGCCTGGAATTTCCTCCTCAGGGTTGTGGAGTGCCCTGGGAACAGTGCCTGGATAAATAGGAATTCCCACACCCGAGCTCTCCCTTGGGTGACCCCAGACATAAAGCGAGTGCAAACTCCTCCTCCAGAGCACATGAAAAATAGGAAGTGCCAAGTTCTGTGAGCTGCCCACAGCTCCCAGCTGCCTGCTGGAATAATGCATGGATCCTCTGCTCCCTGCACCAGAGAACACCCAGCTGCTCACAGCCCTCCCCTGCACCAGGACCACGAGCATCACTCCAGGGGGGAAACTGAGGCACGAAGCATTATTGAGGGGGGAGAGCGAGTTTAGGGACCCCAAAGTGGTACAGGAAGGTATGGGGGACCCCCAAAAATGCAAGCAGCTCCTTCTCCAGTGCCCAGGGATGGTTTTTGCAGGCTGCTCCCTGCAAACCCCAAGGAAACCCAGGCTCACCTCCTGCTGGCTCCTGCTGCACCAGGATGGTTCCCCTGGCACCTCCACCCCACACTCGGCCCACCAGGAGCTGCTGAGTCAGCAGCAGCAGGAGATTTCACCGGAATGAGCCGTTTTCCTGCCGGGAAGGGCCCCACGACCCCATTGTTCACGAGGGGCTGCTATCAGCACACGGAAGAGTTGAGCTTTGCCCCGAGCAGCCAACTGGAGCCCGAAATAACCCACTTCACTTCCTTCCTGTCGCTGAAGTTTCCAGCCCAGCTCAAGGCCTGGGCTCCCCCCCTCCCCACCCCGCTCTTATTTTTAATGAAAACGCCCTAAAAAGCAGCTGCTGCTTCTTCTTCTTCTTCGGAAATGGAGCAGCCGAGCGCTGCTGTCACCGAGTTCCTCCCTGCTCCGGAAGAGTGTGGCAGGACTGTGGTCCCAACAGTGGCTTTGGGGACAGGTACAGCCCTTTCTTGGAGGGTTTCCACCCATTTTGGAGGTTTCTGGGGGAGTCTTGCAGCCCTGAGTAGTGGTGTGAGGGATGGGGTGTCCTGGGTGAGGACCCCGAGGGTGTCCCTGCCACAGGAGGGACGTGGTCCCCTGGGGACAGACACGTACTGTGCCCATCTCTGGTTTGGTGTTCACCCCACTGGGCTTGCACCTCATCCAACACCCTGCTGGGACCTGATTTCCCAAAAAAAACCTCTCCCACATCACTGAGGGCACAAGCATCAATGAAAGGTCCTGTCTGAGGGGGGTAAGGCAAGACCCTGTCACCCTGTGGTCACCTGGTGCTGGTGGCACCACAGCAGAGCTGCCAAATGAGCACCGTCCAGGGCTCCTTTATGAAAAGAGGCCAAACCCAGCAGTGACATCATCCCAATTACCATTTTTACCTGCCCCAAAGATCCCTCTGCCTGCCTGTCCCTTTCACCTGGTTCGCACCAGCAGCTCCGTGGGTTTGGTCCCCCAAGCTCCTCCAGTTCCCTTGGCAGCAGGTGAATATTTCATGCAGGAAAGGAAAAGCACCTAAATAATTCATGGAGCAGCGCAGAGGGGGAGGCTCCACAAAGCTCCAGCTCAGAGCAGAGGCACCTCTGCCTCCTCTTCCTCCTCCTCTCCCTCCTCCACCTTCCCACCGAGCCACAGAAACTTGGATTGTCTTGCTACAAGTTTCCTCCAACATGGAAACACCGTTTCCCAACAGGATAAACGTGGAATAGTGGCGATCTCCCCGGATTTCCCTCCATCCCAAACTGCTGCTCCTTCTGTCAGCTTTGGGAAACACCCCTGCTCTGCCCTCGGCATTCCCGGTCCCCCCGAGCCCAAATGCCAAGAGCGTGATGGGATCTGCTCTCCCGGCATCGCTTTCCCCCGTGCTCCAACCCCTATTAATTAATTAAACCCTCCCTCATTACAGAGCGCCGGGCGGTAACCGGAGAGCCCAGCAGCCTCACCGGCCTGTCCCCCACCACCCGCGGCCCCCGCAGCTCCCAGGCCCTCGTTACCAGCGCCGGGAGAGCCGAGGAAGAGGAGCGGGAGGAAGGACGCGTGCCGGGCCTCGCAGGTTGCCATGGGTGCAGAGAGCAGCCGGAGACGCCGGCCCGGGCGCGTGTGTGCCCAGCGGGGCGAGGCCGGGAGAAGCCGCTGAGTAAACACCTGCCCCAGGAAAAGCTCCTTTCCTGCCCGGCCGGGCTGGATCCGCGGCCGTGGCGGCTGCAGAGGGGACCGGGAATGCTGCAGAGGGGACCGGGAATGCTGCAGAGGGGACCGGGAATGCTGCAGAGGGGACCGGGAGTGCTGCAGAGGGGACCGGGAATGCTCAGGGACCGGGAATGCTCAGGGACCGGGAATGCTGCAGAGGGGACCGGGAGTGCTGCAGAGGGGACCGAGAATGCTCAGGGACCGGGAATGCTCAGGGACCGGGAATGCTGCAGGGACCGGGAATGCTGCTGGGACCGGGAATGCTGCAGGGACCGGGAATGCTGCAGAGGGGACCGGGAATGCTGCAGGGACCGGGAATGCTGCAGGGACCGGGAATGCTGCGATGCTTCGACCTGGCCCTGCTCTCAGTCCCGGTGCCAAGCGCCTGGCGCATCCCCCTGGCTGTCCTCTCCACCTCTGGCAGTGGAATCTCAACTCCTCCATCCCAAAATCTCCTTCCCGCAGCTGCCCTCGCCGGGGCTGCCGACGCGCCCATGGGAAGGAGAGGGGTTTTGGTTTTGCCTGGGAACGCTGATCCGCCCCGGCAGCTCCGACGTGTCTGTGCAAGGAGCTGAGCGGCCCATCCGAGGGGGCTCCGGCGATGCCAACCCCGGGCACGGGTGGGGAATCCCGGCCAGAGCTTCCCGTGGGAATGGGGTCCCGGGATCCACATGGATCAGGGCGGGGAGTGATCCTAGGGGCTGATCTGAGGGGCTGGAGTGGCACCAAGGAATTCCCCCTGGGATTACGGTGCCCCAGGGGGTAGGCAGCTGCCAAATTGGAGAGGAGGAGGAATGGAGGTTATTCTCAGGAGAGAAGGAGGAGGAAGAGGGGTTATTTTATAGAGAGGAGGAGGAGGAAAAGGAGGGGGAGGAAGAAAGGTGGATTTTATGGAGAAAAGGCAGAGGAAGAGGAGGAGGAAGGGGATTATTTTACAGAGAGGAGGAGGAAGAAGGGGGGATTATTTTGGAGCATCTGTCTCGCCTTCCATTTCCTCCTTTTCTTTCTCCAGCTGCCATCAAGCTGCTCTCTCTGGCAGCAACTTCCTTTCTCCTTCGCCCGGAGCAGACGGAGACTTATGGGGAAGTAGAAAACAGAGGCTGGGAGAGGGGAAACTGAGGCCAAACCACCATCCATCCGTCTGTCCGGCTGCGGCGAGGCCAGGGCGCATCACATGCTTCCTGCCCCGGGATCAGGAGGACAAAGTCGCTCTGGGAGGGGAGGAGAACTCCACGGGACAATTCGGGTCCAACACTGGGCTTGGGCTCAGCAAAGAATGGCCCAAAATGGCCCAAACTCTTCCCGGCTCCAGGGGAAGATTAGTGAGAGTCGAGAGGTTTTACACCCAGCCCTTGCCCCGGGAGGGATCTGACCTCTCCGGAGGGATTAGCCTTTCCAGGAATCGAGGAATTTCATCCTCGGGAGCGCAGGGATGGGAGGAGGGACGGGCGATGCTCGAAGCCAAATGCTGCCATGGGGCACCCGGCCCTGTCCTGGCACGTGGGGCCGTGACAGCCCCACGGCGGTGGCTCCGGTGCCTCCTCCCAGCTCCCGTTATGCAGCACCCACCGGACCCGTTTCCCCCTGAATTTGGGGGGGAAATCGCCCTTTCCCCGTGTTTTATCCACCTGGGGAAGCGGAGGCACATCCAGGGGCTGCCGGGAGCGGCTCCGGGCTCTGCCCGCCCCGCAGCTCCCGCCCCTCGCGGCTCCCCAAAGCTTCTTCTCCCCCGCCGCTCCCGAGGGGCCGTCGGTGCCCGGTGCCACCGGGGAGGGGGGACACACACGGATCATTCCCGGGGAGGGGGACGAGAGGCTTCGCCCCGCAGTGAAAGCACGAAACGGGCCGGTACCGAGCGCCCCCGCCCCCACGGACCGGGGAAGACGGGAGGCACCGGGAGGCACCGGGAGGTACCGGGAGGTACCGGGGGAACAGGCCCTTACCTGCAGCCTGCCTCGGGGAGAGCGGCGCCGGGACCGGGACTGGGGCTGCTCCGGTGCCCCCGGCGGGACGGGGCGGGACGGGGCTGGACGGGGCGGGGCCGGCGGAGGGTCCCGCTTCCCCCGGCGCCTCTCCCTGCCCGGAGGGCCCCTGCAGCCGCTACCAGAGCCCGGTGACGATGTCCGGTGTTCGGTATTCGATGCCCAGTGCCAGTCCCGGTGTCCGATGTCCGGTTCCCGGTGCCCAGTGCCGGTTCCCGGTGTCCTGTGTCTGGTGTCCGGTGTCCGGTTCCCGGCGCTCGGTGCCGGTTCCCGGCTTTCAGTGCCCGGTTCCCGGTGCCGGTTCCCGGTGTCCTGTGCCTGGTGTCCGGTTCCCGGCGCCCGGTGCCGGTTCCCGGCTCACAGCGTCCGGTTCCCGGTGCCGGTTCCCGGCTCTTAGTGCCCCGGTTCCCGGTGCCAGTGTCCAGTGCCGGTTCCCGGCTCTCAGTGCCCGGTTCCCGGTGCCCAGTGCCCCGTTCCCAGTGCCCAGTTCCCGGTACCGGTTCCGGCTCTCAGTGCCCGGTTCCCGGTGCCGGTTCCCGGTGCTCAGTGCCCCGTTCCCAGTGCCCGGTTCCCGGTTCCCGGTGCCGTTCCCGGCGGGTCGGGGCCTCCCGCCCGCGGCCGCTGCCAAGTCCCGCGCGGGGCCGGGAGCGGCGGGGGCGGGGCTGGGGGCGGGGCTTAGGGGGAACCACCCAATGGCGACGCGGGGCTTGCTACGAAGCAGCCAATGGGAACGCGCGGACGGGGCGTGGGCGGGGCCGGGGCGGGCGCGTCCCCGTGGGTCCCGCGTGGGTGGGCCGGTCCCGGTAACGCGCGTGGGGCGGGCACGGGGCCACCCCAGCCTGCACGGGGGAGACAGGGACACGGGTGGGTGACAGGGACACGAGTGGGTGACGGGGACACCGGTGGGTGACGGGGACACGAGTGGGTGACGGGGACACCGATGGGTGACGGGGACACGAGTGGGTGACGGGGACACCGGTGGGTGACGGGGACACCGGTGGGCGGCGGAAACACCGGTGGGCGGCGGGGATACGGTTGAGCGGTGGGGACATCTGTGGGCGGCGGGGACACGGGTGGATGATGGGGACGCGCCGGGTGAGAGGATCACGCGTGGAAGCGACGTGGGCGCCGCGGCGCTGATGAGCGGGAGCTGAGGAGGGCGCTGCTGGCCCGGGCTGAGCGTGGGCAGCGCCGCGGGGTCTGCAGATCTCCCCCTCCCCTGCACGCAGCGGCCTCACGAGGGGATGTGACACCCGTGGGAAGAGGGGAAGGCGTGGGGGCTGCCGTGCTGCCGGCCGGGAGCAGCGTGTGCCGGCCTGCGGGTGGCGGCGGTCAGTTCATCCCGGGATATCCCAGAGATTCCCAGCACCGGGAGTGTCGGAGCATCCTGCCTCTTCCTCCTCCCGGCTCAGTGGGTTGGAGCCGCGGCACGGGATCTTAATTCCCGAAGGTGGCATTAAACAGATTAAAGGTGGGATTTAGAGCGGATTAAAGTCTGGATTAACGGGAGCCTTGACTTGAGTCTTGGTCTCACGCAGCGGCTGGGAAGCAAACCCCAGATCCTCCCCACCCCCCCCCGCCCCAGGGCAGTGCCCGACCCCCCCGGGGCATCGCCCCCACTCCCAATATCCCCGAGGATTTGCTCTGGTCCCAGGTCGTGCTGGAGCAGCTGCTGCTGCCCTTCCAAACTGTTGTGCCACCAACCTGCCCGGCTTAAATCACCCTCCGGGCTCGAGCCTGGCCCTGTCCTGTGCTGGCATCACTTCCCTATCCCGTGTCCCCATTCCTGCCCCATCCCCTGTCCCCATTCCTGCCCCATCCTGTGCCCCATTCCTGCCCCATCCTGTGCCCCATTCCTGCCCCATCCCGTGTCCCCGTTCCTGCCCCATCCCCTGTCCCCGTTCCTGCCCCATCCTGTGCCCCATTCCTGCCCCATCCCCTGTCCCCATTCCTGCCCCATCCCCTGTCCCCGTTCCTGCCCTGCCCCATCCCCCATCACTTTCCCATCGCTGGGACATCCCCTGCAGCTTTTTCACCTCGCTCGGGCTGCTGCTGAAGGTGTTTTGGGTGAGGTGTGAAGTGCAGAGCTCTGCACCTCACTCCGACCCTGGAGCAGCCTCTGGGGGGTCCTGGCTGGGGTCACACGGGGGGAGCCCCCCAAATCCCTGCCCGGAGGGCGCTGCCGGCTGGATGGAGCAGCCACTGTGGATCAGCGGGAATGGGAGCTGGCGCCTCATGAAAACAGGGAATAAAAAAGAGAAGCAGCCGGATCTGGGCCAGCTCCGAGCGCCCTCTTCCCCCCGTCCCTCCTCTCCTTTCACGGAAATGAAATGGGGCTTTGCAGCGGCTCCTCTGCTGCCCGCTGAGCATCGCCCGTCCTCGGGGAGGCGGCACGGCTCATCCCGCTCCTTCTGCGGCACATCCCACCCGGACACCCACCGCAGCTCCAGTGACACCAGTCCCGCCTGCTCCCCTCCGGCGGGGCTCCGCTGCGGGCAGCGGGGAGCATCCCCGGGGAGGCAGCACCTGAATAATTCAGGAGAGCTCGGAGAGTGAAACAGGACCCGCCGGGCAGCGGAGCGGTGCCGGGGAGGGCACGGAGCCGCTCTCAGTCCTCCCCTCATCCCCTCTGCCAGGACCCCTCGGGGCCCGGCTCCATCAGCAGCCTCCTCAGCAGGAGCTGCCGGCACATCCCGGCTCCGGGAGGCCCCAACACGGCGTTCGGCTGAGCCGGTGGGTGTGCAGGGGGACAGGACGGGGACGGGGTGTCCCCAGCACCCACCTGTCCCCACGATGGCACATGCCAGACCCCGGCAGCTCCTGGGGCAGGCAGTGGTGTCCCTCCCCATAAAGCCACCATTGTCACCGGGGCACGTGCGGGGTGGGGGGACCCCCTTGGCGGGGCGGGGGATCCCGCAGGCGCTTCCCTCTGCAGCATTTTGCATTCCCACTGCTCCCTGCCCGCGCCGCACAGCTGTGCCTGGCCACAATGGCCCCTTCTTGCCGCGTCACCGGCGCCGGCTGCGCTCCCTCAGCCCCTTCCCCGGGGCCGAGCCACCCCGCTGGCAGCCGAGGCGGAAAAATGCAGCCCAGTTAAAAAAAAAAAAAAAAAAAAAAAAAAAAAAAATCCATCCTGGCAGGCAGCAGCTCCGCAGGAGAACCGCGAGCAGGGCACGCTCTCCTGACCACTTATCCCGGCCGTGCTCCAGGGTTTTTAGCTGGTGTTGGATGCAAGGAAAGGAAGGATGGAGGTGTCATTGTCCTTAAGCCGCGGGGACAGGCTGTGACTCCTGATTCCCGGGGTTGTACCCAAACTGTGCTCCTGCTCAGGGCCAAGGGGTCTCTGGGTCCCCAGCCCTGAGCAGAGCGGTCCCCTGCCACCCCCACCCTCGCCGCGGCACATCTGGCCTGGTGTCAACAGCTGGATCGGGCCCCCTCTGCCTCCGTGTGTTCGCTCCCAGAGCGGGGAACGCCGGGCCTCGTTAGTTAATTAGAGCTCGATCGAAGCTGTCAGGCGGTGCCGCTCCTCCAGAGGCTGCCAGCGCTCCCGGGAGGGGATGGAGGAGGATGCTCCAGGGGAGGGGCGCACCCTGGGGAAGAGAATTCTGCGATTTCCCTCCCTGGGAGGACACGAACCTCCATCCCTGTCTTGGGGAGCCCGCCTGAGGGTGACCCACTTACCCAGGCTCAATGCTTAATTTGGGGCTGGGGGCTGCTGGGAGGGGTCCTGACGTCTGAGCCGAGCCCAGCGCAGAGCCCCGGGCGTGCTCTGGCCGGGACAAAAGCAAAAATGTAGGTTAAGCACAAAGCGCTGCGGCTGCGGCGCTCGGAGCCCACTCGGCCGCACGGGGGGGCCGGGGCAGGCGCCCACCGCTGCAATTAGCTAATTGCTGCTGTTCCCTCGCAGAGGATGCTGTTACTGCTCTCTGCTTCTCTCTCCATCTGGTAAAACTGCCCTGGGGGGCACCGTGCCCCCCGCCTGCCCCCCGTGCTCTGCCCGGTGCTGGGGGGGTTCAGGATGGAGGGAAGGGCAGCCCCCCCAAACCTGCTGGATGTGACAACCTTGGTGTCACCTGCTGGGGACAGTGGGGACGATGCCCTGAACGCCAGGGTGGGATCTGGCTTTTCCCCACATTTTGGGGGTGACCTGCTGCACCCCAAGGCTTCAGGATCCCTGGTGGCCAAATTCCATCCAAGCTGTTGAGTGGGAACCTGGGGTGAGCGTGGGGGCTGTGACATCACCAGGAGCCTGAGTGACAAATGGCATCATCATGGGGGGTCCTTGTGTCACCTTGTGGGACAAAGGGACCCCCCAGCCTGTTGGGTGATGGTGGCACGGATGGGCGAGGGGACAGACAGGATGCTGATGACATCATCAGGATGATCCATGACATCATCAGGTGGCAATTAATAGGGGACAGGGCGAGGGGCCCGAGCTGTGCTGGATGTGAAGAGCAGCAGCAGCAGGAGGAGGACAGTGGCCCCACAGAGAAATGTCCCCAGCTCACGGTCGCTGAGCCTGTCCTTGTGCTGGTGACATATTGACTGACAATTCTTAATCAAGTGGATTATTAATTAGCAGCAGAGCTGGCTGGTTAATCCCTGTCCAGGCTGGGAGCTGGTGCATTGTGCTGGCACAGCCGGGTATGGTGGCAGTGTCACCGTGCCCGCAGTGCCAGGACACCCACGCTGGCCCAGGGCATCCTGCTGCCACTGGGAAGGGATGGTGCCACCCCCGGGGGGCTCGGGTGGTGGCTGTGCACACTGGTGACCCAAATCCTGCAAGGTTTCACCCCAAAACTGGCGGGTGGCACCACCAGGAATCGCCCGGGCACAGCAGGACCGGTGGCTGCTGCGTGGGCACCCATCTGTGACGTGCCTCCGTGCCATCTGGGGGAGGTGACACGCGTGTCCCTAGTGCCACACGTGTCCCCAGCCCTTGCCGTGGTGGTCGTGCCGTGGAGGGTGCAGGGTGTGGGGGCCCAGCCCTGACAGTGCCCCCCTGTCCCTGCCCGGGGGGACGCTACCCCCGGCAGAGCAGCTCAGGCCACCTGCGTCACCTTGTCCCCACTGTCCCCACCGGCCCGGGGGTCCCGGCGGGCTCTGCCGGGTGGGGACGGGCGCAGGGGGCTGAGGAGCAGCTCCTCCATCCCCCTCTGAGCGACTCCGGAGCTGTTCTCGCCGCAGCTGCTGCTTCATCCCGCGCCTCCCTGCGCGCCTCAGCCATCTGCCGAGACCCCCGCGGGCAGGGGCCGGGGGGCCGCTCCCCACATCCCCACATCCCCACCGCGCTGCCGCGGCACCGCCCGGAGCTGCTCTCGGAGCATTTTGCTCCCCTTTTCTGTGCAGATCATTGAATTTCGGCCCTGATCCGTGCCGGGTTCGCTTCCCCTCGCGGCTTTCGCGGCGATTTCCCAGCCCTAATTAAAGCTCGGAGCGTGTGACTGGCGGTTCCCTGGGGATGCTTCCACTGCTTCCCAGTTCCCGTCAAGATCAAGGGGATGAACCGATGTTGCCGGCGAAGTTAACGCCGCCGGCGGCTCGGGGAGGCGGTGACAGGCCCGGGGCTGGCGGCAGCCGCGGATCCGGAGGCGGATCCCCCCCCCCGAGCGCTGCCTCGGGGCGTGCGGGTGGCAGGAGGGCTCGGGGCTGCTCAGAGGAGCCGGGCAGGTCCCAGCCCGGCTCTGTGACAGCTGGCTGTGGCCTCGCTGGCTGTGTGGTGACACCAGACAGCTGGATAGCCTGGGGGTCCTGCCACGTCCCCGTGTCCGGCGGGAGGGGAGTTTTTGGGGTGCCACAGCCACCCGTCAGTGTGTCACTGTCCCCCGCCTGCACCCCGGTGACCCCCGGGGAGGGACAGCTGGGCTGGCACCCGCCCTGGCAAGCTGGGAGAGCCAGGAAAGAGGAGCTGCCTCCATCCAGGCACCTGCCAAGCGAGCCCAGCCCGGACATCTGAGCTCCCAGCTGCCAACCAGCTGCCCTGGGCACCCCAAAACCCACCAGCAGCCCCTCGGGGTGGATTCCCAGCCTGGCAGGGGGACGGCTGCTGCAGGCAGGGATGCTCCTGCTGCCTGGCACGGCTGCTGCCTGCTTAATTGCGCTGAAAGCACAACAGATGGCAGAAGGGCTTCAAGATGTTCTTTTCCAACATTTTGGGCTCCTTTGCTCGCCTTCCTCCAAAACAGCTCCAAGGAGGGAGGTTGGGAAGAGCCCTGTGTGTGTGGGGAGGGTTGATGACCCCGGGGATGAGTCCAGACCCCGGGGAATTAAAGGGAATTAAAACATTTGCTGGGTTCACACTGCAGCACTTTCTTCCTGCTGTAATCCCTGCGCCTGCTGCCCTTCCTGCCCGCACCTCCAGCACCTGCCCGCTGCCCCCAGGGGACAAAAGCGCCTTTGCCACATCCCCGGGGCAGCTGGTGGCAGCAGCTGGGTGCTGGGGGGTCACCCCTGGGCCGTGGGGGGCTCAAAGGGACCTCGTGGGGGTCCTGCCACGCTCCAGGCCCGGCCCTGGCTGTGCTGGGCTGTTCCAGCACGGCACTGAGAGCAGCGCCGGGCTCAGCACCCACCAAGCACCCCGGGGTGCTGTCACCCTCTCCCTGAGCCTTGCTGGGGCTGGGCACTGTCCTGTGTGCTGGGCAAGGCTGGCACTGGCACGGCTGAGCAGGAGCAGGAGCAGGAGCAGGAGCAGGAGCAGGAGCAGGAGCAGGAGCCAGCACCCACCCCTGGCCCCAGCACCCATCCCTGGCCTCAGCACCCATCCCTGGCCCCAGCACCCATCCCCAGCACCCATCCCTGTCCCCTGTCCCCAGCACCCATCCCGGCCGTGCCTCTCCCCGCCTGTCCCCGCGGCTCTGGGGCCGGGGTGTGTTCCCGTGTTCCGGGCGCGCCTTTGATGAATTATTTATGAGGCAGGTGACCTCATTCATTCAGATTGATTTTCCTCCGTGTCACTCCAATTCCATCATGCTCCTGGAACCCACGGGCGGGTGGCACGTCAGGTGCTGCCCTGCGGGCACGGGCAGGGGCACGAGGCAAAAGCCCTTTGCCAGCTCGGGAATTATTAGCGTTAATAATAATATTTTTAATTATATTAGTACTTTCAATGTCAGCATTATTATTATTATTATTATTATTATTATTATTATTATTATTATTATTATTGCTGTTATCAGCATCATTATTACTATCATTATTACCATTATTGATAATATTGGTATTATTATAGTTGTTATCACCCTCCTGTACTCCCCAGGACCCCCGGGCTGTGCCCACCCTGCCTTGCCCACTGCAGACAGACCCACAGCTGCCAGCTGCTGGGTGGCCCAGGGCCACCAAGGGCCGTGTTGTCACCTCTGCAGGGTGTCCCCAAGCCACAGGGTGGGAGGTGGCAGCCTGGGTGCTCTCCCAGTGTCTTAAAGACCTGGTTATAAACACACAATTGGGTTAAAACTGGAGATAGTTGAGGTTATATTTAATTTTAAGTGTTCTCTCTGTTCAACCAGTTGCTTGAGTTTATTAAAAAGATACATTAAAAAAGTAATCTGTATCTATTTGTGTACACACACATCTGCAGCTGCTGCAGCCCCTCCCCAGCACTCGCTGCCTGTCTGAGCTCTCCGTGCCTCAGTTTCCCTCCGGGCTGGGCAGGAGGAGCTCAGGAAGGCTCAGGGAGGACTCGCAGCCCCTGGGGAACTGACGGCAGGGAAAGGCTGAGCCCAGGGATGTGACAAATCCGCACGGGAGGGGACAGAGCAGGGCTGGCAGAGCCCAGGGTGCCGCTGGCCTCGTGACACGGTGGCACCGCGGGACAGCGCCAGCGCGGTGAACTTAACACCCCCCGAATTCCCCAGCTGAGCATCCCCTGCCGGAGCATCCCCTGGATAAACATCGGCCTGGACAAACAGCCCTGAGCAAGAGCATCCCCCCGATGCCAGAGCATCCCCCCGATGCCAGAGCATCCCCTGGATAAACACCACCCTGGACAAACAGCCCTGAGCCAGAGCATCCCCCCAAGCTCAGCATCCCTGAGCCAGAGCATCCCTGAGCCAGAGCATCTCCGAGCCAGAGCATCCCCCCGGCTCAGCATCCCTCAAATGAGCATCCCCCCGGCTCAGCATCCCCCGGCTCAGCATCCCCCGGCTCAGCATCCCCCGGCTCAGCATCCCCCGGCCGGGTCCCCAGCGCTGCCTCACGGCCAATCCGCATTCGGAGCCTCCGATAGCCCAAATTCCCCCGCTCCGCCCCCGAGAGCGGCTCGGTGGCAGCTGCCCATCGCTATTGTCACCCGACAATGGGAAGCGCCCAGTCCTGCTCCCTGGGAGTGCCATTAGCCCAAATATTTGCTTCCCGTCTCCAGGGTGACAGGGTTGCCAGCGCTCACCCACATCCCTCCTTTGATCATTTTCCTCTTGATCTTCCGCGCCGCTTCCCGGAGCTCCTCCCCGGCGCCCTCACCTCGTGGGGATGCGGGAGCCGGTGGCACCGGAGGGGCCCGGGGGTGGCACCGGAGGGGCCCGGGGGGGGCGGTGGAGGAGCTGGGGGTGATGGAGGCAAAGCACGGGGGAGATGAAAGCAGGACTGGGGAGATGGAGGAGAGGAAGGGAGGAGGGAGGCAGGGCTGGGGGGGATGGAGATGGGGTGAGGGAGGTGTTGTCACGGGGAAATGGTTGTGGCCTCGGGGTTCGTGTAAGGTGCTTGAATCTGCAGCCACCATCCCCCCATGGCCACAGCCACCATCCCCTTGTGGCCACATGGCCACAGCCACCATCTCCACATGGCCACATGGCCACAGCCACCATCCCCTCATGGCCACATGGCCACAGCCACCATCCCCTCATGGCCACATGGCCACCATCCCCTTGTGGCCACATGGCCACAGCCACCATCTCCACATGGCCACATGGCCACCATCCCCTTGTGGCCACAGCCATCATCCCCTCATGGCCACAGCCACCATCCCCTCATGGCCACCATCCCCTCATGGCCACCAT
>VZUI01067982.1:0-11117 GCA_013401135.1 Cettia cetti | reverse complement strand
GTACTCCCCCCCCCCCCCCCATCATGACACAGTGCAGCAGTGCTGACAAATGTTGGCAAAAGGAGAGAGAGACAGACATCCTTTACACTAAAATATCAGGAGAATGAAGTTCCAAGCAGCAGCATCCATTATCTGCAGATAAGATGCTTTTCATTCTTGGCTAACACAGGTAGTGGAAGTGGTTACTTGTACCTCAGTCTAAAATGATCAAAGTCAGGAAAAAGGATTAGATGTCAAAATACTTGAAGTGTATCCCTTTGATCAGGATCAAAATCAAGACTGAACTTTGAATATAATGTGCTAGTACATCTCAGTGGTCCTTTGAAGAGGAAAAAAGCTAAATTCATGAGCAAGTAATACTGTTGCTACAAATGGGACAGGAAAGTTGACATCTCATTTTCATCTCCTAATTTGGTAAACTCACCATGCTCACAGATTTCAGTTCTTCCATAAGAACCTGAATTCCTGCTTTTCAGTAGGGCTGCATGACTCACATCATCTTCATGCACAGTGGTGCTGGCATTGACATTTCACTCAATTTTCTGCACAAGCAGATTCACTTACTCATAGCCAGGTACAAAACCACGTCTGTCTTTCATTTTTATCCATGATCTAAAGTAGAGTCGATTCTGTATCATGCTTCCTATGTTATTAAACATATTAAGGAAATGTTCCTTCCCCTAGGGGTGCATAAAGGACATTGGGGGGAAATGTAAATAAAGATAACAAAACCAAAAAATCCAAACCCACTCAAAAAAAAAAATTAAAAAATCAGAGCAATGGTAAAGGACCAAGACAATGGGATCATACAGTAACAAGTTTGTCACAGACAAACTGACTACAGAAGAAAAAGTGCTAAAAAGAGTTACAAAAGAAAATTAGTAATTTCTGCTACCTCTCAGTTATCAGGTCACTAATATTTTTTAAAATGCAGAGGATAAAATTCAAAAGGAAAAAGCAGGAAGGAGAAATTCTCCTTAAGGTCACTCTCCATGCAAAAAGTCTGGCACAGAAAACCTTCCCAGAATGATTGCTACCCCATGGCAGGGGCTTGGAACTAGATGATCCTTAAAGCCCCTTCCAACCCAAGTAATTCCATGAGTCTGTGATTAAAATTGCTACTCAGGTCTGAAATGTAGAGTTATGAGGTAAATAACAGAAGCAGTCTGAAGGCATATGAGGGGTTTCCAGACTTTAAGAGTGAAGAAACAAAGACTTCCATGCAAAACACAGAACAACGTGCAAAGGTCCCATCAGGCTGAGCCAAATTCAAACAAAGTGGCTACGTGGGCTCTTAAGGCAGTTGTAAAAATGAATAAACCAGTAGCACAGAAAAAGCAGCTGGAAGTCAGCACAGAGTAATAAATAGGACTGGCGTGCTTTTAGTCCTGTATCAGCTCTTTCACAAAACAACTTCTAAGGGAAAATCACAAGTTTGAGCAGTCAATGGCAACTTCACAGTAACTTCAGTTCAAAGCCTGGATTGAAGCGTGCTATTTAGACAAAAGAAAGCTCCTCTTTGTAGTCAATAAAGATTTTTTTTTCCAGGGAATTCACTGTGAATATGCACAAATTATCTTCAGACATTGTGAGACAGCATGTGAGCAAAAATATAAATGACTGGACTATTAACTGAAATCACAGTGTTGGCTAGAAGATAAGAGAACAGGGGCAAGGATTATAAAAAAAAAAATTAAACTGTTTTAGCTTGAAAACAAAACCACGTGAATGATCATTCCAGCATGTGTGAGTCAAAAAATAATGCAGAGAGCCAGCAATACAATGTCAGATTTTTATTACTCTTCAGTCCCTTCTATGATCAGGAGCTTGTTTGCTTGCTTCATGTTGAGAGATGAGTGTGGTTTTTATTTTTTAAAATGATGCCTATTATTCATGTGGTAGGTTCCTGCACACCATCATTGTGACACCAGCTTGGGTTTTGACCAGGAAGATAAAATTCAGCTAATTCCTCTACAAAAGTCACTTGCACTGGAAGGTCTCCACCCCTCATTAAGATACAAAGTAAGGCTGGGTACTGAACCCACCTTCCAAAGAAAAAAAGCTAGTTTTAATTTCTGTTCCTGTGGTATGAAATAGTACAAACTCAAACCCTGGAGAAAATTACCAACACTAACTGTTGCCAATTTTATTTCTGAAGAAAGAAAACAAGGTTTAAGAATTCCTAGTTAACACAAGTTTTGTTGGACTAAAATTCATTGTAAATCAGCAGGTTAGTTCAGATAGAGCTTGTGTGTATCTTGATGGGCACTAACCAGAAAAAAAAAATCCAACACTGATTCAATAAAATTGCTGATTCTGGTGCCCTTTCCATTACAAATAAAGATGAAAAGTACAAGTACTCACAACCTAAAAATTGAGGAGCCACTGAAGAGCTCCACCTCAAAGTGATAAACTTGAACCACAACTGAAGTTACCAGATTTATTCTGTAGTGGTTCTGCTTGTCAATGTTTTGAAAGGATTAAAACTTTGTAGCATATCAAACCCTTCTGTCATCCAACAAAAAGAAAAACCAAAGGAGAATTTGTAAAATGTCAAATGAAAATTTCTAATGTAAAATATTTTTTCCAGGTAGATCACAACTGTACGTTTTTTTCCACCACATATTTAGGATATTGTCAGCCATCATAGTTAAACAATTAATGGTATGCTTTGTTATCAAGTGACAGCGGCCATTTGTGAAATCCCTATGATGGGCTTTCTCTCAGCTTTGAAATAACAACACCCAGAGATAAACACTTCAAGACTGAAGAGCTGCTTTTAGCAATTTGAATCATTGTACATCAGCCAAAATTAACATTCAATATAACCCTAATTTATATAATGAAAAGTATTATATATCTCACTCATACACATAACAATTTTACATGGTCCTCTAGTAAGAGCTTTCTTCATATCATGAGTTCACAAGTTTTAAGCTTGTGAAAGCAGCAATTTATTCCCTGTCTGCCATGAATGGTTCTTTGCTAGGTGCAAAAAAAAAAAAAAAAAAAAGGACTTTGGTATGACAAAGGCTCAGACAATACAGACAGCAGCTAAAGAAATTACTGTGTTCTGCATTGTTACACTCAATAATTATATAAATTTAATCCTCAAAGTTGGCTTTTGTTGTAGCATTTTCCTTTACAATGTTAGAATTGCCTTTTGATGGAGTCTGAGATTTTTCCTCTTTCTGGCCCACAGTGCTATGGATAATGTCTTTCTCATCAAGTTTTGAATTCCCAGGAGCAATGCTATCAAGAGTGAGATTAAGTCATGTTTCCAGACCAAAATTAAGCCTTTCTGAAGAAAAATTATTAGCTGCAGCTACTTTCAATCTCTTCCCTCCCCTATTCCAAATACATCTTAAGCTAGGACCCTACTTCTATTCTTTCTGATAAATTTCAGCAAAGATCCAGAGAGAAGCCTCAGCTGAGCATTTACACACACAGAGAGTCAAACAAAAGCACCAAGATAAGCAGGGGCCAACCTTTTACTGAACATCACCTAAAATTGGAGGTTTAAATAACTTGAAGTTGACTGAATCCATCAGGAATCAGGGAGAAATAATGTTCAGGTAGATATGGATCTCAACTACTGATACAACACTAAGGAAACTCAGATTTGCTAAAAATCTGTGTAGTCAACAATGACATAATGAAGGAATCCAGAGCAGTCCAGTCTAGTATCACCTGTGTCTGTTTGGGCTTTGCATTAGAAAACCACGATTACAGTGAAATTAAACAAGATGAGATGAGACAGGAAGCAGCTTGATTAGTGGAAATCAGCTTTGAGCTGTATGTTCACCCTCTTTTTAATCAAGTGTTTTAATTTCATTGTAGTAATGTGGCTCCCTTACATTTATATATTTTTCCCTTTTTTTCCCTGATCATAGTTGAGCACATACAAGTCATGTTGAGAACACTTACATATTAATAGAAAATGCAAATACAACTGGATCTCAGGGATGAGAATGACACTAACCTTACTGCACGGCCCATGGGCAACCTTTCTGGGAAATATTTATCACCCAAGGGATCCAAATATGTAAATAAAATATTTTTTCTGTCCTTAAAAAAATTCAGAAGTGCATAATTCTGTTATTTATCATGTCATCCTACCACAAATAGGATACATATGGTAAAAATCAAATGAAACATTAAAATTACTAAATAGTAGGTCAGAACAGGGGATTTTTAGTGTGAAAGCTTGTCCGAAACTTTATTTGATATTGCTGTAAGTTCTATTGTGAAGAAAAGCTGATTAACACAGAAGCTGGGAGAAGGTTATTTCAGAACATTCCAGCAGCAGATCAGTGTCTTTTAGCAAGAGAGCTATGTAAACAACAGACATTCATAATTCAGAAAGATAACTTTGAACTTAGAACAAAAACTTATCTCCTTCAGGGGAAAAAAAAAGCTGAAAAGAGGACAGGATATTCCTCACATATAGGCTATTTCAAAAACTTATATCACAGGCAGAATTATTTTCATATATTTAATACACAACAATTAAAACAACAGCTTTTGTTTGGAGAAACTCAGCCCTTGGCTGAATTCCGTCCCCTTCACACACTAAGCTGAGAACCACTGATATTTGATAATTATACTTGTTTCACCTTTTATTTACAAAGATTTATATAAAGAAATGCATTTTAGTACCATAGATTTCTGAAGTGTGAAAAGTTAAAGTATCATCACTGCTGGTGTTGCTATAACAAGTGACCCGAATCAAAATGGTTTGACCTTGCCTCACCATAATTCATTAAAACAGGAATTTTACAGCTTTTCCTCTCCTGTTCAACCCTCCACAAGGTTACATTATCCTAGAGCTGTCACAGACACCTGCTTTGTTAGCATCGTTTCATTGCAGCAGAGATTCTAACAAGTCAATTTTATTTTTCCAGTTATGCTTTTTACAGAATACAGTCTATTTCTATTGAAGAAACCAAAATAAGAATTTCAGAGTTTTTAAAGTGAAAAATGTATCAACTCAGTTGAGAAACTGAGCAAGTGAGGCCTCAGCACATTGGGAATTACCAGATCTCAGTGAAGGCAAACACCAAGCCAATACTTTCAACAGGACATACACGTGGTATCTGACAAAAGCAGCAGACACATTGAATCAGAACACTTTTCTTGAATGCATTTTCCATACTAAAGGACAGAGCTAAGCATTCTACTCATGTTGACTCTTGGCTCACATAACAAGCAGGGTGTTGTATCACACCAAAGGGAAAAATCCCCAAGTTATTTGTGACAACCTGTCCAACACCTCCATGGCACTGTGTTGAAAAGTTTCACTGGACACACTCAGCACAGCTGGAATCAAAAAAGTTTCTGGTTTAAACATGCTTGCACTACGCCCTAAACCCATAGATTGCCATCTCCATTGCAATCTTGGAAAAGGGAAAAGCAGCTCTGTAAAAATTTTACTGATTCCCAAAAATCAGGGCTCTCTCAATAAAGTCTATCTAGGGAAGAACCACTCTGGTGGCATCCTCCCTACAAATGCAGATGAGAATTAGGGCAATTTTTCCTACCAACAAAGATGAAGCAACATTAACACATCCTGCTACAGAAGTTCAGATGGTCAAGCAGCAGTGCACAGAAGAAATTCAAGCTGTTAATCTCAGCCAGCTACAGAGGACAGGAGTGAATAGCAATGATTTGCTACTTTAGACATTTAAGTGGTAAATATATATAACAAAACATAAAAAAGCTGGCCACACACAATACTGATCCTTTCAGCAGTCACTTATTCAAGTGCTAGAATACTCCAGAGGTTCATTACAGCAGTACCTGGTGAAAAGCACATCAGCTCTGTCAGCTGCCATTATCACACTCAGCCGAAAAATCCTGCAGAATTCCCTAATCAGGGCTTAGCAACAAGATTCAGGTGATGAAATACATAGCTGAGACAAGGCAGCAATAAATCTGCTCTCAAATACAGTATCTTAATTAAAACTGTTCATTGTTTGCTTTTCTCCAGGTGAAATTAATTGCCTAGAGATGGTTTCTGAGATACCCCAATGCTAACCTTTCATCAGTGGCCACTTCTCAAAAGCACAGGAGCCAATAAAGAATTAAACCCCACAAAGTCCACAAACATACCAAAGCTTCTGCTTATTCCAGTTCACTGAAATTTTATTCTATATAATTTTGCTGGGCTTGCCCACATAAACTCACAGAGCACAAATGCCCAAATCTTCACAAGCTAGTTTTGTTACAAGAGGTCATTCGAGCAATTAGCCAAAATGATAGTTTAGATAATGACAGGAAGACTATCTTTGGCTTTCAACAGGCAAGGAAAGCCCAAAGCTGCACTTTTCATAGTTTGTTGAAGTGCACTTCACTCAGATGGGACAACAAACAAACAACCCAAGCCCAAGCTCCTCCTGTGGCTGCAAAAGGACAGACCAGAGAGCCTACAGGGGCACCTGCCTCCTCACATTTCCAGACCTTCTCCCACAACTCTCAAAACACCATGAGGATGTAACATTAGCTACATTAAACTATTTCTTATTGTGAGACTATCTGTAAACAGCACACCCCCACCATCTAAAGAGAAGTGGTCTGCCTCACCTAAGAGCTGCCAAAGCCCCTTCACATCTCCTCCCAAGCTCCACTTCCAACAATTCACATTTTTTTCTCTCTTCCAAAAACTCAGACCTATCTCCATCTCCAGCAGCACCACCCGAAGTGAAACAACCATAAGCAGCTGCAGGAGCTCCCACAGATATAGGCTGGCCTGGCCCTCCCACCCACAGGTGTTCCTCGTTTCCATCACCACAGGTGTTTCCCATTGCCATCACCTCCAGGTGTTCCTCGTTTCCATCCCTGCAGGTCGAATCCTTCCAATTAACCAAGCAATGGGGTCTAGCAGCACTGGGTTACACCAAAGCTTTTGATGGAAGCAATTCCCACCAGATCCTCAATAATGTGTGCCCTACAGTAGCTCTCTACTGGCAAACCTCCTCCCCACCTTAAGGTTTATATCTCATTTATTTCTCATTATTACTATTTTATCTCATTTCTTTCATATGCCCTAACCACAACAGAATCCCCTTCTACTCAAGAAAAAAAGATTTATAATTGTTTAAGGGTGCAGTCCTACCCCAGGACCTCACCCACAGGCCACATCTGAGCCTGACCTCTCCCACCCACTGAAACCTGAGATTACTGCAACAGCCAATGATGTAGAAATAACATCCTGAATTGCAGCAAAAATATACCAAAAAGAAATTATTATAATAAACAGAAAATAGTCTGTGCTCATAGTATGCAAAATTTAAATAAGATTTTTAATAAGAAAGAGTTAAAAGAACAGGGAATAACTGGGTAGTGTTTTGCCTCTCTGCAGTGCTTGATTTAACAATAGTCCGCAATAAACAATAATTACTCAGCTTAGCACCTCTTCAACACCTTTCCAAAACTGTGTCATTAAAAAAATGAGGGCGAACTAGGAGAGAAAGTTTTTTTTCTCACTACTTAATATTAGGTATGTGTTATCACACTCGGGACCACAGGATCCGGGAAGGCAGCCGGTCCTTTTTAATATTCATTTGAGCATGGGTGGTGCCTGCAGCCCCCCCAGGGCCGCAGTGCCCCCCGCACCGGCAAAGGGCTGGGCCCTCTGGGGCTGTCCCTGTCCCTGTCCCTGTCCCTGTGTGTGACAGCTGCAGGCCAGCGCGGGTGGCACACACAGAGAACAGGCCCCACACATCAGCACGGGTTGGATTTCACCTTGTCACAGCCTGAATTACCAGCAATCGTAGTTCTCAGGGAGTGCGCTGCCGGTGCGTGCAAAGGGATGCTGATCCCAACTGCTCAGGGATGCTGGAGCATCCCGAAGGTGAGGATGTGGGGAAGCACCTGAGTGCCCACGGAGAAACACACGGCTGTCTCTTTGCCGGCTGTTTCAGACACCTCCGGGGCTGCTGTGAGAAATCCTGGGGGAATTTTCGCTGCAGGAAGGCACCACCCTGTGCAGAGAGAACTTTCTATTCTCGCTACTTTGAAATGTCTGGGGAGACAAAGAGGGGGATTTGTTTTAGTTGTAGAATTACACTGGTGAGTTTTTTCCCCCTGTATTTATCAGCTCCTTTTTATATCCTTTCTGAAGAAGGGCCATGTGAATACAGTATTGGGTTAGGGTGTGTGCAAGCACTCATTATGTAATTATGTATTTTATAAAAGTGTAATGTTGTTTTGACAGTTTCCCCAACACCTAATGAAAGTAAAACCAAAACAGCATGATTCAAAGCAGCTCTTTTTGAACTTATTGATAGATTTTAAATAAATGGCTGCATGAGAGAATATTTTCTTTTTTCTTTTTTACAGAGGGTAAGGCTTGGTGTTGGAAGAGGATATTAAAACACTTCTAGTTATTTTCTAATAGTGTGAATATACACTTGCTTCCACAATCTCTTTTGATCTGTCTTTATCTTCATGCACACACATCTATAAATATGCAAATATTTAACTATTTTTCCTTTTAGTTGTTCTTATCCAAAAGGCAAACATTTACATCCAGGTTTCTAGGCCCTCAAATATTACAAAGTATCTTTACTGTATTATTTTCAGTGGGATTCTATTAATTCAGATCAACTGTGTGACAGATTTCATGACTGTGCCTCCAAAACTGCCAATTCCCTCACAAAACCCAACTCATTGCAGATTCCAGAAGCTGAGACTGCTGATTTGCAATCATTTCTGCTGATGTCAAATGCTCATCTTTGCCAGTAAAACCAGGGATGAGCACCTTTAGTTTAAAGTTCTGGTCACAGTCAGTAGAGGTGACAGACGTAAGTAAATCCAAGGATTAATTGAGGATTAACTGTTAATCTGAGAGCCACATTAACAGAGATGCAGAGGCCAAACCTCAGCCCCGCTGGCATTTGATGCTGGCAGACACCTATGGGTCAGACACACACCTCAATGATCCCACTTGCAAGGGGAACAAAAGCAGTTTGAGAACACTCTGGGCTCACAGAAAGAACAGAGCCTTAGAAATGGAAACTCATTCTGCCCAAAGTTGAGGGATATTACGACCAGTGTGGCTGCCAGGGCAAGGAATCAGTAATTCAGGTAAGGTACTGAAACGTGCCTGAAATGGTGTGGGATGTCAGCAGGTACAGAAAGGGCTGTAAAGTTATGATAACTTGGTATAAAGGAACCCCACACAAAACTCAAACTATGTCTCAAATGAATTAGAATAAATGTTTATTTTTATGGGCTATGATTTATGAAGACGAGCATTTTATTTGCTCTGAAAGTAAATCGTGTTTGCAAGACTGAGGCCTTTGTCTCAGTGAAAATACAATTATCACAGTTAAATCTATACATCATGCTCAAGTCATATGGAGTATATGTGCCAATGATCAAAAGATGTAAAAATAATTTGTGAAAATTTAATTACTTTAAAAAGCAATCCAAAGACTGGACAAAACATCAGGCATATTCTGCTGCCCTTTATTTCTTTTTCTGATGCATTCATTTGGATTTATGAACAGTTTACCATTTTTTGGTGTAGAACTGGATTTCAAGTTATCACGGTGTCTTGATCAATAAAATTTTTTCTCAACACTCTTAGGTTCTTCCTTAAAGTCAAAATCACAGTAATACCTATATGTGAAAGATGTTTTTAGTTTGTAGCAGAATACTCTTTCTCTAAAGGAAGCCAAACCAAAGTTTCTAAAATCTCTTTTTCGTTTCTATCACAGGGCTCAATGAATCCCCATAGATTACATATCCCACTGATTATGTACTTGAACTATCTTGATCAAATAGATGTGTAGCTGCATAACAAATAACCTGATAACCAATGTTAGAGACATTAATTTTCCAGAGCACTAAATCTTCATACAATTCAGTTCTTTCAATCAGAAAAGCATGTGCTATTATATACGGCTCATATCTATATAGAAATCTCCAGGTAGTGTAATTTCAGCTTTCAGGGTGAAAAACTTCACTATTTATTGAATAAATGGTAGGTCTTTAAAATTACCAGCAGACATTCATACTCACTAACAACTTGAAAAACAGGCAGGTCTCTGTTGCTACAGCTGTAATGGGAAAATGCACCAAGATTCACGTGATATTCATGAGCTCAAAATTTACTCATAGATAAATCTTTGGGAATCCTATTAAGGGTAACACCTTGAGATGTCATGATTAATCCATACTAGTCCTTCAGGAAATCTTTGTGTAGTCACTTTGAATGCCTCAGTAATTAATTCCTCAATGTCATTTGGCTTGACTCAGGATGATTTAGGCTATGCTGGAAATAATGTTGTCCTCCTCATTGTAGCTGAGAAGGATATATGACAATTAGGGATAATTTATGCCCTTTCATTTTAGAGATAATTATATATTTTCCTTTTTCTGAAAACATGATTCAGATTTTGATACTTTATTGCACAGGTACATACAGAGAAATACTGATTTTTAAAACTTTTGCGTGTGGGATAACATGGAAATATTGTTCATTATATATTTCTCAGGGTGGAGCAAAGTGCTAATTTATTTGGTCTAGAAGATAATATACCTATAATCATAGATATAGAATAGAGAGAAATCCGAATACACAGGGGTTTTATAAGTTAATATTTCCACTTAAGAAAAAAAAAAAATAATCACTTTTGTACGTCATACAAAACCATTTTGGCCTACATATAAAAATGGGCAAATTATTGATTAATAGTGTCAATTATTTTGGCTGAGCTTTGATGTCCTGCTCTCATACATTTCTATATGCACACATCTGTAGGGCTGGTGCAGCTCCAGACTGTGCCTTAAAGTTTTCCAAGTCCAAACCCTTCCTGAGAGCTTGCTCTACCTGTGCACTGCTGAACCCTCCTTGGGCTGAAGTGCTGGGACTGTGGAGCTAAAATGAAGAGCAAGCCCTGTCAAAGGCAGGCATTGAGACAAAACCTGTGAGAAGACAACTAAAAGAGGCTGTTTGGAGGTTGGAATTACCCAAACTGCTTGTAGGATGAAGATGAGTGCTTGATAATGTGCATTTCTCACCCTCTTTTTGGGGTTATTATTATTATTATTATTATTATTATTATTATTATTATTATTATTATTATTATTATTATTATTATTATTATTAT
>VZUI01067972.1:0-16308 GCA_013401135.1 Cettia cetti | reverse complement strand
GGAAGGGAAGGGAAGGGAAGGGAAGGGAAGGGAAGGGAAGGGAAGGGAAGGGAAGTTGTTGCAGCTATGGAAGTGCTGCCCTGCTTTAGTGAGCAGAGCCTCATAAGCTGCAGCAACTTCTCCTTCATCTCCTCAGAGCTGTTGCTGTCCAGGTTCCAGTCTCTCAGGCACTTTTGTCTCCAGGCTCCAGCTTGTGATGTTCTGCTGCTTTGCTCCTCCTCAATCCGTCTTTTTCTGCAAGGGTGGCCCTCGAGGAAGATGAGTACAGGGAGTTGAGAGTGGTTTGTCCACGATCAAGGAGGAAGAAATTAATCACCAAGACCCTCACCCATTCTCCACTGACACCTGGGGGTTGTGACCTTCACACACTTTTGTGTTTTCCTTCCCTCTCCAGCACCACTGTGGCAATTTTAGAGGACAGCAAGTGGCTTATTCTTCATAAGCCAGTAAGCACAAGGATGTAATCATCAAAACTAGGAAAGGAACTTTGGTAGATTGCAGTGCCTTTGAATAGCTGCAGTTTGCACAGGAACAGCGACTCTTTTCTAAAGAGATTTAAAAAACCACAGTCTGGTGCTTTTGTAATTCTCTTTAGTGAACTTTGGTAAATATAAAGATAACCTAGCTGCCTGCTTGCTGCAAAAATACAGTTACGAGCCAAGAGTATTATCTTTTTAAATGAAGGTAAGACACTCCCCAAAACTCCTACTCAAGATCCATTAAATGATCACGATGAAAACTGTATTTTTCCCTGCATCATAGAAAACTATGAAGAATGTCATACTGGCCTTCTTTCTTGTCTTCCACCAAACCTCCAGCATAAAAAATATTTTTTGAATCGCCTGCCATTAGTCATGAGGGTAACTCCCAATCCCAAGCACTAAAATGCAGTGTGACAAGCCACAGTGCTGTGAGCTGGCTGTTCACAGTTAGCTTGGGACAGGAGCCCAATGAAGTACCTCTGTCCATGTAAAACCCTTCCAGAACTCTGGTTTATATGGACCATGAAGCCTTTGATTGAAACCAAAAATAAGCTCATGAGGCAGGACTGGGGGTGAGGAAGAAACCATGGATTATGGATAAGGAAATTCTATGCTTTTAAAACTGCCATCGAATCAACAAAACTCCCATGAATAAAGGCTGTTATCACCTTCTTTATGGCAGCAATAGTTAATATTAGAGGCTGTGCCAGGTGTGAAGGAGAAGTTTGTTCCTCAAAAAAAAAAAGAAAAACGTTTTGTGTTGCCATTTTAATTTTTCAGCAGGAGTATCTTTTGGGACAAGGAAATGGGAAAAAACCATTGGAGAAAATAGGAGGGAATCCAAAACTGGCTGGTAGCAGCAGAGACCACACCTCTGTGCCTTGGTTCCTCAGTCAGAGTGTACAACCACCACTTGCTTTGTGCTTTTTCTGTAAAGTCCATAAGGCCACGGTGCCAGTACCTGCTCCAGGTACCTCTGTGTACACTGCACTGCAGTTCAAAATGCAGAACAATTTGCTTGCTACTTAGAAACATCATGGACATGCCCTTCAGCTTCTCGTATCTTCTGCAGGGCTCTTGCCACATCCCAGGTTAAGGGGCTTGGTGTCAGGTGCACTTGAGGCAGCTGAAGCATCAGGTACAATTTTAAACTGCTGGAGTTAGGATGCAGTCTAAAATACAACTGCTTAATGTGTGGGAAAGGTAATTTCTTTATCTGTTTTATGTTGTTGATGTATCTCAGCAGCAGCTGGCAGCATCTCAGTTCAGACACTTAAGTTTATGATATAGTCAAAATAGAAATTCCAGAGCAGCATGCCTACTGGATATCTAGTCAGAGAGACTAAATCTCTCCTACTCTAGACTATTTCATTTGAAAATATTTTTAAAAGATAGGCACATCAATCAATCAATCAATCAATCAATCAATCAATCAATCAATCAGTCAATCCTATAATTATTATATATACACAAAAAACCCTGAGGGTTGTTATTTTAACCCTGAGTTGTGTTATTTTAACAATAGAATAATACAATTTATTCTGGACATCCACCCAGTTCAGCCTCCTGCCCAAAGCAGGGCCAAGCTCACAGGTAGAGCTATTTTGTCAATGTCAGTCCAGTCAAGTTTTCTGCACCTCCAAGGATGGAGAGTCCACAGTCACCAGCCTGCTCCAGTATTCCACCACACTTTTTTCAATTTTTACACAATATCCAGTTGGAAACTTTATCATCAAAAGCTATGCCTGAGTTTCATTCCCAGCTGTTATGTTACAGTATAGATCTGTCAGAGCCTGCTTTAAATGAGCTGGGTTTGGTATCAGAGCAGCTGGTCACAGCAGTGTGGAGCTAAGAAGAGCCTGTAAAAAACACCTGGGAACCATGGAGGGAGCAAGCAAGAAAAGGACTGAAAAATCTCTTTATCAGGAGGGCATAATGGGACTAAATGGACACAATTCAATAATAAGGAATCACAGGAGAACATTGGGTATTTCAAACACTGTGTTAATAGTCTCTGTTAAGTCACACCTAATTGGCATTTTATTGCCAAGTTTTCCAGTATCTCAAACTGCTGCCTTCCAAATTGCTTTAAGTGTGAAATACAAGTCATATTCCATCCATCAAAGCACTGCTAAAAGGCCAGCCCAGAACTGATTGCCCTTCCAAGAGAGCAAGGGTGAGCTGCAGCACTCAGATGTGAGAATGGAGGGACTTTGGTACATCAGCAGTGCCAAAGCAAGGCTGCAATATTGTCTGGGCACTGTAACCCCAGAGAACTGGGAGTGAAAGCATCGGGTACAGACACTGCAAACCCGTGTGGAGGGAAGGGATGGAAGAGTCACACGTTTGTGGTAAAGAAATATGATTTGATTAGCAAAAACTCCCAAAGTATGGTGGCATGGGGAAAAGGAGGAGCTTCCATCGTTGAAAGAATAAAGATGCAATCCACTTTTCCAGCAGGACTCTGGCTGTTCAAAGCTGGGAACGCTGAAGAGCAGGAAGGAAGGAGCTGTGTGTAAATGAAAGCAAGCAACGAGTGACAAGTGGGTGCACAGATTTAAATAAGTGAACCTGGTGGTGTTTTGGAGCCCTCCCAATCCTTGACTGCCCTTTTGCTTTGGAGGCCACACGTTCCTGGAGAGGTTGACAGAAAACCCTAAGTGCTCACAGGGTTGCAGGTCAGGAAATTGAGTTTTGAAGCTACTTCAGAGCAGCCCCTTGGCAGCAGGGTCCTACTTCTGTGAGGGTAAGACAAAAAGAGTGCTGCCCAGGATGCTCAGCAGGGTTTGTGGAAGAGCCAAGTGGCACAACTGAAGAAAGCTTAAGGGCCCAAAAATCCTGTGTGATGAGTCCCAAAACCAGGTTGTTAAGAGCTCAGCTTTCTCAGCAACACGTAATATTTTGAAACAATTAAGTTGACACTTCTAGTTATTAGCATTACATTTTTATCTGAGGTCTGTGACAGGAGGACTTAGAGCTTTAATGAAACACAAGGCAAAATATTAAAAGCAAGCAACATATAAAAACTTGCCTCAGTGACTCAGATCAGTGTCCAAAATCACAAGCCTCTGAGAAAATGTTGAGAATATTCAGATATTAACTGATTCATGAGATCGGTTTAATTATCAACAGGATGCACTGTTAAAAATTAGTTGTGATATGAAATTCCAGATAACAAAAGAAAACTGCAGTTTTAAGCGATAGAATTGAAAATAATTTAGAACAAGACCAAATGATGATGAGGTTTTATGGAGTAAAACATAATTACTTATAAAGAAACAATCACAAAAGCTAAGTCAATAAATTTGCTGAAACTATGACTGCCAAGCAGCTTAATTTTTTTGTTTGTTTTGGTTTATTTTTTGTTTGTTTTGGTTTGGTTTTTGTTGTGTTCTTTGGGCGTATTTTTGGTTGGTAGGGGTTTTTGTGGCTATAGTCACACTGACCTGTTACTTTGGGACAGCTTCATTTTCCTTTTTTAGGAAAAAGAAAAGATGGTTGGTATGATAATCTTAAGAACTAAAAGGGGACACAAGCTTTCTGCATCTTGAATTAGACACAGGAAAAATAAGTTTGTCTTCAGGAACACCAGCTCAAAGAGCATTTGCCTCTAATAGTTTAGTTTAGCATACTGTAAAGATCAGGACAATTTATAGAACACTGCTCTGTCTTGTTACAGCCTAAATTTCATGTTCAGTTCAGGCTCTGGCACAGCTATAACTCTATTTGACCAGAGTTAATTCTCTTCAAAAGATGCCTGAGACTCCTCCACTGTCTCCATCTTCAGTGAATTACGTTGTTGACAACTCAAAAGATGGGATGAACTCAAATTTGAATGCACTGGATTGTCTTACACACTTTTACTACAGTAACAGATTTAGAGGTAGCTGTTTGCAGGGAAATAATAAACACAAGCTGACCTTTCCCTTTTTCTCTCCCATTATAGTCTCTGTAAGAAGACAAAAGTAAATTTGAGTAGAATATGGTCAAGATTGGATATTCAAGTGTCTAAAGCTAAGCCACATCCCTGTAGATGTGTCTGCATTTTCCACCCACACAGTGCAGGGAGCACAGGACTGTGCTTTGTGCAGAACTAGGGCAAGATTGCACAAATTCTGGGACTTAGGCAGTTGTTTGGACTAAATATTGTAGGTAAAGTTCATGGCTCATGGCCTGAAGTTCACAGAATTTACCAAGTTAATAAACTGAAGAGCACAAGGTCCAGGGATTATCAAGCCTACCACAGTGCAAATAAGTCATACAGGAGGTGGCAGTACACTGTGACATGGCTTTAGTTCAAATGTTTGTCTCAAAAACTTTCTCAAACTCCCTTGTCACTGCCATTATCACTCTTTATCTAAAGTCATAAGGCACTGATAAATAGATCTCTGTGCTCAGGAACCCACATTTTTGATCTGTGAGATCAAAATATCTCAGAGAGAGTGGTTGCACACTCTCCTATCAACGGCTTCAAAATGTTCCTGTTCCACATGACTCAAGCTGTGGATTTTTAAAGAGCAATGTGAATCTGCAAGATTCACAAGCAAGATCATTTTTTATAGTTTAATGTATAGCTATCTCCCTCAGCAGGGCTGGACAAAGGGAAATGTGTTGCAGAGCATCAAAACCCCCATCTTGGTCTGGGGAAAGATAAAGTGGCACAGAACAGGCACAAGTTGTTCTTCTCACAGAGGTTGATGTCCAGAACCAAGACCCTGTTTCTTCTTCTCTCCAGATTACCTGAAGTGGGAGGTTGGTGCTCATTTTCCTTTCCACGTTTTTTCTCCAGCATGCCACAAAAGTTGTCTCTGAACTCTTTTTCCCAGAGACAAATCACCGCACATTTTAGGCTTGTTTTGGGGCTATAATTCTTATGGGTGGCCTACACAGAGAGCTCTGATAATTTCTACTCTTATCTTTTCTACTGAGGTGCCTGCTTCACTCCAGTGCAGGAAGGTTCAGTTATCTGAAGATCCCCCAAATCATTGTAAATTACAGCTGACATAATGGGGAAAGCTAAAATCAATGCCAGTTTACCATTCTCTGAGTTCTTACGGTTGAGCTGACACCCTTTAAAATCTCAGGGAGCAGTGAGCCAGCTGTGCATGGAAACCAGAACTGCTGTTCCTCCCCCTCAGGTGTGTGTGTGTGTTTAGAGCACCAGATCCTTTCCCAAAATGACAGTCATTCGTAGGAAGCAATCTTCAGGAACCTAAGCAGGGAGATAATGAAAGAATATTTTGTTTTTCCCATTCTGACCTTCCCCTCCACAGTGCAGTTCAGCAGTGCAAGGGCACCACAGAACAGCCCATCCTCCTGCTGTGGCTGCTGCCAGAGAGCCCTGCTGGCCAGGGTGCACACGAGCTGCCCTCTGGCTGCTGCTCAGAGCTGCCCTCCCACAGCTGCTGGCCGTGCAATGGCCATAAAACCTGCTCTGAGCTCAAGCCACAGACACCCCAATGGTCAGGCTCCCCCTGTGCCTGCATCAATGCTTAGTAAAGGTGGCATTTTTGTGCTAAACCCCAACATTCTCAGCAAAGAAACCACCCCCATTTTGCTGATTTCCACTTACTGGGGCTGCTCTCTGCTGGCATAGGTGCACTTTCAGCCACGTTTCCTAGAGTTGAGCATCTTTGTCAGAGGTTCTATTGGCAAAGCCATCAGGCACTGGCAGCCCAGGGCTTACAGCTGCTGTGTTAACAATAACCAGAAAAAGCTGTGGGAACAAAAATTTTCCTTCTCTGCAGGTCAGAATATCCAAACAAACACAGTCTGCTGATACATATTCATTTGCTGTTTTGGTTCTACAATTCTGCATGTGGAATTGTTGACTCTCTTGAAGTTATTTAAAGGAATTCTTGCCAGTCCAGTGGCAACAAATGCTAGAGAGAGGCTTGACCTTATAAGCAGGCAGTTGTTTGCTCCTTGAAGCTATGAAGGGTAAAGTGCTAAGCCCTTTTTACTTGAGGTTCTGCAAAATCAGCACAAAACCTTCTCCAGGATTTATCTCCAGGAATGGTGTGGAATTTTTTCTAGTATATTTGGCTGGATTGTCTGGAGAACAATAACAAAGTGCTCATAATTTCTTTGGTTTCTGCTTAGCTTGGGACATTCAGATCCTTTTCACAGGTGGGAGCAAGAGATGCTGTAGTTACCAGCAAGATTTGTGTATTCCTGCAAGGGATGCCATGGACTTGTACTGCCTTGTTATAGCTTTTGTTTCAATATATTTTTTCAATTTCCATTTCTCTATCACAGACAAAGTCTAAACACCTTCCTTCCTACACCTTCTTCTCTGAAGAAAATACCCTCTCTTAACCTAGCAGCAAGAGCAGAGGAAACTCTGGATTAAAATTCTCCAATGCATTACAATTACTCAACCTGGCTTTTGTTTTTCAACAGTAATTTTCCTGTTATTTAAGAATGCAAGTATCTACCTAGCTGACACATCTGTCCTGAAATGATGCAATAGTGTAGCATTGAGACAAAGCCCCAAATTCTGGGCTATATTTCTTACAACAGAAGCTGAGTGTCACTCACATAGTGAGGTTCTCCCTCAGAAGAAAGCACTTCCATAATCCCACAAGCTTACAGCATGTCTCTATTAGGTAGTGAATGACCTCAGTAAGAATTCCAGAGTAGTTCTCTGTATGGACACTGCTCTGGAAAATCTCTGTGGGTGTGTTATACTAAAAGAACCTACATTACATTTGAAGCTAACTTATTATTCCAAAATAAATAATTTTCATTATAGAACAGTGTCCACCCTGGGAATTATTATAATACATTTCACTATATTCGAAGCACAAAGTAAAAAGAATAATAGCTTTATTTTAAACAATATCCAGCCTGTGTGAACTCTTTCTTTTTCCAGGCTATTTCCATTGTAAAAATAGTATTAAACAGTCTGTTTCTGTTCAGAAATTCTTATCTTAGTGTTCTCAAAAGCTGTTTCTCAAAAGGTTACCAACATGACAGATATGTGGGTTTGTTTAATATGCTGGCTGGAGAAAGAAATTTTTCTTCCTCCATTTCTTAGACATTACAGCCTTCCCTTGAGTTTGTTCTGTGAAACAAACACTTGTGTCTGAGCCAGGGAAAATGATCTCTCACCTCTGGCTTCAGTAAGCAGCCTTGTCATGAAACTTCTCATCAAATCTAGGAAACTAAGTCTGAGATGATCATTATTCTCATAAATAATGTCCCATGAGCCCACAAATTCAGCCTTTTCCATTTTTAACTGAGAATATTCCCCTAACAGTTTTCCAGGCAATAAGAAAATACAGAGTAATACTTTTCAGTTAGGGATAGCAGCATTAGAGCCAGGTTTCATCCCAGTATGGGCACATCAGCTCCACCTGAGGAGAGGCAGAGACAAGGATTCTGTATTCCACCAGCATCTGGAATTCTGTCTCATCGGTACAGACCAATTTCTGTCTGTGACAAAGCCTCAGCAAGGTGCTCTCTGCTGTATTTCAATCCTCTCTGCAGTGTAAGTAAGGTGACTAATTGCTGATAAACAAAACTTTGCCAACTTTGAGGAAAATAAGAAGACAGATGAAGTGGCTAATTTAAAGAAAAGGCCCCAGTGATATTAAAACTTCAAGTGTTTTAACTGAGTAATGAAGAGGGAGAGATTAAAGCTTCTGAAATTAAGGGGAAGTTGCTGTCTATACATTCAGTTTCTTTCCTTTCCTGTGATACATATTTTAAGGGAAATAGATTGCTGGGCTTCCTACAGCAGCTATGCATTCTGTGTTTTTCTTCAGAACGAGCAAAATCAGGGTTGCCTGGTCCTGCTTAGCTCCTATTTTATTATCAGGGATAAAGAATTCTTGGAATTTCTCCTGTTTCCACTCAGCATCATCCAATGGTTAGAATGTGGCACAATAAATAAGGTAACACTGCATCCTCCCAGGGAATGACATGGAATTCTGTCTTGGAATTCTGGCTGTGAGGAGTTGTTAACCATAACCTCTCTTCCTCCTGGCAGAGGAGAACAGGGCAGGGGTATTTTTTATTGCAGCAGACATAAATTAAAGTACTAGCTGGATGAAGTGGAGTGACAGAGAGAAGGGATCAGTTAACTGAAAAGTGCCTAGGAATGAAATCTAGAGAAAAAACAGCACAAGTTCAGTGTAAGCTCTGTTGTTTTTTAACCATATAGAGAGTTTTATGCTTACCTGGCTTGTGAAACTTGGTGACAGGGACTTCTATATTTACACTAAAACTAAAAATAAAAGAACACATTTTAATTTTTTTAAAAGTTTAATCCTCTATTTCTGCAATGTATGGACTAGTAGGCTTGAATTTATTTGTTTTTTCCCCTTATTGTTCTTATGAGTCCTTAATCCCAACTGACTGTAATACCAGTGTACTTCATCTGTGCATATTAAGCCAATTTCTAGGACTTTATATCAAAATTGAAGAGGCAGGCAAGTCTGTGCCAGCAGCTATCACTGATGGTCAGGGTAGAAATCAAGAAAAAGAATTAAGAGATTCACATACTATGGA
The DNA here is from genome assembly GCA_013401135.1 of Cettia cetti. Taxonomy (NCBI): domain Eukaryota; kingdom Metazoa; phylum Chordata; class Aves; order Passeriformes; family Sylviidae; genus Cettia; species Cettia cetti. Next base: position 7,312 of record VZUI01067972.1, on the reverse strand, counting down.
TAATACCTTAAGTAGATCAAGCTTAAAATACATAAGCTCTCAGAGCAGAAACTGCTGGGTCTACATTTATTTTTCCTGTGCACCCATATCAGGCTTAGCTGATGATCCCCTCTGGAGCTGGTCACTCCTTCATCTGGTGCAATTTTAAGTCACCACTAGGTATTGTTTGGGTCTTATCTCTCTGTCAAGTCACCCTGTGGCAAGGGTCAAAAAGGAACTGAAGTGCCACCTCTGACAGAGCAGTCCAAGAAAGAACCCAAATTTCAGTCTGGGCAAGCAGCCTGGCACTGAAGCCTGAATGCCCCTCACAGCCCCCTCTGCTTTCAGTGTTTGCCTCGTGGCATTTTAGCTTTTCTCCCAATTTTCTTGTTGCTGTGGTCTAAAAATGTTCAACCCACAAGAGCTCCTTTTTGCAGTATTTTCCCTTAGTTAAAAATGTTGTGGATTTCATTTTAGTCTTGCCAATCTCCACGAGATTCCTTTCCCTTGTGCTCTCAAGTGTTGATTTGGGATCACTTATAAGGCCTGTTTTGATAGGATGCTGATAATCACAATCCCTGTGATAAAACCGACTGTGGAAAATCCCTTCTCTTCACATCATCAGCAGGTCTGTGAGTGCTCAGATCCCTGGTCTGGTGGGTGGGCAGCAGTGCAGGAAAATTCTCCATCTCTTGGTTCTGGCAGCTCCTACTACATAGAGGCAGCTGGAATGTGAGCTTCTTCCTCTTGCTTTCCCTTTAAAATAATTTTACATTGCTTCAAATATTGCAAAAATGAAGGGGGAATGGAGAAGGGGGCAGTATTTCCACATTTTTTTTCACTCTGAGGGATTTTTAAACTAGTGGCTTTTATTTGGTGAGACAGTACTCAAACTTTCACTGCTCAGCTCTACAGCTCCTCTGCTCCCTTGCTTGTAGAAGCAACTGGTGCTGTGAACAAAAGGCTGAGGCTGTGATTATTCACAGTTTGGCTTTGCCAGTCAATTTCTTTTTTAAAAAATACATTAAACACTTCAAATTCTTTGCACTTTTCAAGTGGTTGACTTCTGAGTAAAAGCCTCCTAAGAACCAAATCGTGCACATTACCAGTTTAATTGCATCTCTCTAAGCATAATTGCTATATAGCCAGTTTATTTTATAGCTTTCAGCTCATTCACTTTGTTACATAACTTCATAATTTGAGGATTAACTGGGAAAGTGATTAGTCACTTTTTTGCATGTAACTCCGTTCTCATTAACTTTAGCATCCCTGCTTTGTCTGTTCACTAATTATCAGCAAGGAAGGATGAATGCAGGTTTTACTTTTTTTTCCCCAGACAATCATACAGATATGGAAAGTCAAAATTCCGTGAGCAGAATTTTGCAATTTCCAAACTTCTGTTTTGTTACAGAAGGGTTGTTTGTTGGTTTTTTTTTTTGTTGTTTTTTTTTTTTTTTTTTACCAAGATCAAGGAAATGATGGTATAAAACATTAAAACACAGTGCATGTGCTAACAGGACATCCATATGTTTATGTAAGTTCCAATGGCAAAGAGACAAGGATCTTCCTCATGCATTGCAACATTTACTGAAGAGCATAAAGAGAAAACAACTGTATTTCCAATAATATTTAGTTTAATATGTATGATATAAAAACCCATGACAGCCAGCTTGGGCACAAGCTAGTCTTAAGCTTCAAATCACTGCAGAAAGTTACTAAGCTGTTGCACAGAAACTCTTCCAGCACCATTTTCCGACTGTAGAGATGCAGGTTACACATGTGGAAAGAGCCAAAAACTTTGCTGCTGGCATTCCACAACGAGAGAATCTTGGTGTTTCTAAACACATCCCTCTGCTGTCCCTGCCAGGAGCCAAGGATTTGTGTTCTGAGGGGTGTTACAGAGCCAGGCTGAAAGGGCTACACTTGTTCCCTGCTAACAGGCATGTCCCAGTGGACAGCTGCTGCATGAGAGAGAGCCGGGGGAAGTGAAATCTTGTAGGAGCCAAGCTCCCTTCACGTTTATTTAATACCCATGAACGAATGGGGAATAATGCTAATAATATGCCACTGCCAAATAGGCCTGTCCTTTCCATCAAGCCCAGACAGCATCATCTTGCAGCTGTTGTAGTACAAGTAGGAAAAAAAAAGTCTGAATAGGGAACAGCTGGCACTTGGTGCCTTCTCTGCGGACCCACAAACTCCTTCCTTACAAGGATTAATACCTAAGAAACTATATATGCTTCAGCTGCAGCTTTCTGCTTAAACTTGTGGGCACTTGTGCATTTGAGAGATCAGTTAAGGTCTTTCCAACATCACACATTCAAGTCTGGCAACTGCAGGCACTACATGCAACACGTACTTGTGGCTTTGAGAAGTTCCTCTTACCACATGAGGCCTCGGAGCACTGATCTACACATGAAGGCTTTTGCAGTGGGTCTGTTTCAATCATCTTTGCTTTGCAAGAGAGAAAATACCATTATTAGGTAACTGGCTCTGTCTTAGCAGTCATCCTGCTAAGTCACATGTGTATGGATCCACGGCATCCACGTGAGAGGAGGGAGCAGGATCATACCATAAATACACAGTGAAGGTAGTCTGAAAACACAGATCTGATCTCTGTAGCTGTTTCCTTCATCTAGGACAGCTGTTAGTGCCCTCACTGTTTTGGTTTCTCCCAGGTTTTCTGAGACTGTCTTTGGCACCTTTCAAGCAGCAGAACTTTCCAGTGGTCCCCAAAAGCAGTGCAAGAGCCTGAAATCAGAACCAGGTTTGCTGAGTTTAACAGATTTTGGCATCATTCAATACCTGCTTCCCTTAATTAAGTGGAACCATGCTGTGCTCAGGCATCAGTGATCACCTCGCTGGCTATGAGAGCTCTGTGGGGCTGTGGCCAACCTACAGCACCAGTAGTGGAGCCACAGAGTATTTACACTGGAGTTTACAAACTGCTACAGGTGTCCAATTAGGAGCACAAATATCACAGGAAAACTATGTGTGAGTGCTGCCACTCTGATGCTGCAGCAGCAGTGGCCAAGCAAAACCAGGTTAGATCAGAAAAACAAGAGTTCTACACTTCGCTGTAGGTCTGAATGTTGATATTACAGGTGAAGGGCTACGTGGCCCCTCACAATTCACTCAGTATATTGTGTACATATATCAGCAAAGCAAATGGGTATCACATGCCCACTCTTCCTAAAGGAGCTGGGTTATAAACCCAAACAGCTAAACTGGGGTAACAAGAGGATTATTTCAACCTACTTGGGTTAATAGGGAGTTTATCCTCCAGAAACAAAGTAGGCACAAGCTTTTTTTCTCAAGGATGAGTAGTAGAACTTTATTTCTTGAGGTATTTTTTAAGGTTTGCAAGTGTTTCAAGAGGATTTTTTGTAATGTTTTGGTTAATTAAGTGATACTAGTTCACAGCAAACTATTGTATCTTCTCAGTCAAGAAGCCCTTAGACTTCCCTTGCCTAGTAAAGCCACTATTTATGAAGCTTTGAGATGAGTATTTCGTTGAGGTTTTGGTGGCAGAGGTGTGTGGTGTGGTTTACACATTTCTTACTGTTGTTTTCTCATGGGAGGTTTCCTGTAATAACCTGATGATACCTGAGTTTGTCCTCCCCTCAGTGTTAGGAGGGGAATTAGGTTAGAATATTTTATTGGATTATGTTAGAATATTTTAGTAGATTTAACATAAATATTTAGGCGTCCTATAGCCAGCAGCAAGCAGTGATAAAATACTTTTCAACTGCTTGCTCAAAATTTGTGTCTGTTTATTGTTATCTCTAAGAAGATCTCTAATCCTTATACCCAACTCCTAGCAAGGTCTTATCATGAATAAATCATGAGTGCTGGCTTACCTAGCTAGGAAAGCCAGGAAAGGGGCTGAGTGTAGACCAGGCTTAGGTAACTTAGCTAGTATAAGCCTGACCTCAGTCTGAATTATTTTGTAGTGAGAATTCAAAGCTAATTCCTTCACAAACACAGGTTAGTGGTGGGGAATGTACAAAAAACCCTTTCAAATGTACCTGAAGGAACTTAGTCATGTGAAAATCACTGAAAATTGATGCAGCTTGTCCTCCAAGATCACTGGATTCCTACAAAACTGTCAAACATAATATTTCCATTTGCTTGTATAAAAGGGTTCTGCTCAGTCTGACACAGTTCTGGAGTGGAAGGATGCAATGGATTGGATGGACACTAAAATGTCAGAGAACTTTTTCAGTGGGCTGGGGGCGGGGGGGGGGGGGCTTCTGTTTGCATTTGCCTAGGAGAATGTGGAGAGAAAATCTGAAATGCAACTCTTCTAGCCCACAGGTTAGAGATAAAAATACACCTTCCCCTGCCCCCAAAATGTTTTCTATGTAAATATTTAGATTTTAGGCACCTCGATGATTGCAGATTGTCAGTTTCACTGCTTCACACCAAACAAAGCTTTGCTTTGGAGCCAATCCTACCTAGGGTGGTGAATTCCAGATAAGGTGTAGCAAAGCCTAGGGAGATCTGGCCTGAGAGTGGAAGATTCAGCTTGGAAAAATGGATAATGGCTAAATTCCTGGTGGAGGTAAACTCGGAGAATAAACAGGCAATTACAGCACCTAACAGGAGGTAGCAGGAACAACTGGCATTTGTCAGATTTCTCATCTCTTTACATTGTTGTTTTCAATGCAGGAGCCAGGGAAAGTGTTGATCTTGTTATTCTAACTCTGCTTGGATCTTCTCTTGTCCAAGAAATGCGCTAATCTAAATTAGCACTGATCTAAACTAGCACTGATGTGGTACCTGATGTTTAACTCTCCATGCAGGGAAAAACTATTCCATCATTGTCTTCAGTGGAATTTTGAGTATAGAGATTGATTTAAGTGTTTGATTTAATGGTCCTTTTAGACGAATCACACTTGTAAGAACCTTTAAAATACCAGAATTTCAGAGCAGCATAAAGAATTACCAGGGAAGGATTCCAAAGCACTTCATAAAAATAAAAGCATTGACCCCAGAGCTTTGGTTGTGAGGTGTCTCCAAGGCAGGATGGCAGGTAATTGTGTAAATCAGAAGGATATAGAAGGCCTTCCCTATGTTCCCCAATCTCCCACTTTTAGATGAAGGGGCTGCAGTAAAGAAAATATCACCTTTTCAGCCATAACTCTGTATTTTCCTTTGTGGTCTGTTAATCTTACATGGATTGAATTTTAGTACATTCTTTCACAAACTAACAGGCACTATATTTACCACAAATATAAATCTGTAATGAAATATCTCCATCTGTATAACTAATGAAAAGGGAAAAATATTTTATACCTTAGAGTTTAAAACAATTCATTAACAATTGCTCATGTAACTGGAAATAATTTAATGACTGATTTCTCCACAGTTCTGGCATTTCTAAATACTTATATGTTTAGAACTGTAAGCAAACACATTGCAATCAAAAAACTGCTCTGTGTTTTTAATGCTGCAATGTATAGTGCAACCACATATGTAAGCATCATGTATATGCCCGTACTTCCCAAATCATAATACAAATTTCAAACCTGTGGATTAGGTTTGTGCTATGCTTCTCAGTGTAGCTGAACTCTGTGCATAAGAATGACATCATTGTTTCTGGTGTAACTAACCTACATGAGAAGAGGAGAATCAGAAGCAGACTTTTAAGAGGAAAATATCAAACAGAATGAATGGTTTGAGCACAACATATGATGCTTTTGGGTGCTATAAACATTTTATTGTTACTTGTTTGGGAAGAACTGCATAACTCACTGGGGCTCCATAACTTGTGAGTAATGCAGCCATCTCAAAATGTAGCAGATTTATCTGTCAGGGTGTTCAAATGAAAATCCAGGATCTCATTTCCTCCTTGGCCGTTATAAATTTGACCCATTATAACAATGACCCATTGGCAGGAATTCCTTTACATTTACATAAGGCATTTGGATTAAAATGTAACCTGATTTGGATTAAAATGTAACCTAAAACTTGGTTTAAAAAAATGTAACCTGACGGAATATTTCAGTGCTGGAGTGCTAAAATCTAGTTGTAACTTCTATTTTTAAAAACCTCCAGAAATTTAAGGAAACTTTCTCCAACAGCAGTAACGACAAGAGAACAGGACACTTCAGTTGGCCTGTGTTTTTTGGCTAGAAATTAACAATTTCCTGTGTAATTTATTCTGCACAGACAATAACTCGGGTCTCAATAGCAGCATGACTGCCACTACATTTTGGCCTCACTCTTTGACACGGGAACCAGGTTTCATCCCCGGTTTACAGTCAGAGAGGCAGCAAACGGTGCTTTCCAGGGGTTCCCTGGATACTCGGTGACTCCTCTCGGTGCCGGGCTGACGGAGGAGCCGCGGGTCCTGCCTGCCCCTCACTGCTCCGGGAAGGGAATGCCCGGCTCCGGGCACACCGGCCGGGCTCTGCGGGACCGATCCTCGCAGAAACATCTTCCCCTGCTGAGTGCTGCCCTGCAGAGATCGCTGTAAACCGGCTCCGTGCCGGGCACTTCCCGGCGATCCCGACGCTCTGCTTCGTTTTGGGAGACTTGAAGATTACGAGCGAACCCTGCAGCAGCCCCGCTGCTGGATGGAGTCCGCCTGGCTGAGCAGCACAAAGCATCTCGCTGGGGAAGTTTGCTATTAATAACACCGTGCCGATTTTTGCCTCAGCTTCACCTAGCGTTATCATTACGATCATTATTATTATTTACACATTCTGTGGCTGATGGTGTGCCCAGGCTTCTTCCAGCTCACAGCCACCATCGTCACCTGTGTGGCCGGAGCATTTCCCTCTTCCATCCAGTTGCGACATCGCAGCCAGAGGCTTGCGGCAGCCCATGAGGCGGCCGCAGCGGAGCAGACACGCGGGAAGACCCACTCCTATTCCCATGCAAACATTCTCGTTACTAACAACTAATAAACTTGCCTCAAAGCGGGAGCAGAAATCTAGCCCCCGAGCTCCGCTTTTCGGGATTAATTTTAAGGCGGCACATAAAGGAAGCGCCAGGAGCCGAGTGCTCCGGGGAGGCGCAGCCGCCTCGCAGCCCACCTAGGTCCGCAGCGGTGGGGATTTCGGCGGCCGCAGCGGAGCCTGGGGAGGGGTGCCCGGAGCGGGGCCGCGGAGCAGGGCCGGGGAGGGGGAGCCGGGGAGAGGCGCCCCGAGCGGAGCCGGGGAGCGAAGCCCGAGGAGCGGAGCCGGGGAAAGGTGCCCGGCGCGGAGTCGGCGAGCGGTGACCGGAGCAGAGCCGGGGAGCGGGGCCCGGAGCAGAGCCGGGGAGCGGAGCCCGGAGCAGAGCGGGGAGCGGAGCCCGGAGCAGAGCGGGGAGCGGGGCCCGCAGC
>VZUI01067963.1:0-12949 GCA_013401135.1 Cettia cetti | reverse complement strand
CTTTCTTTCCTTTCCAGTGAAACAAAAAAAAAAAAAAAAAAAAACCAAAAAGAAAGCCAAAGCAAGGACACCTGGTGAAAAAAATCCAATTTGCTGATAAATTAATTAAATTCCCTACTGACCCAACCCTGACAGAACATGTCTCATGTGGGAGAGACTGAAAGACAAATTTGCTAATTAATGTTAATGCAGGAATTGGAACAATTAGAAGAATAGGTTCACAGCAGAACATCCCTCTTTTGCTCAGTAAGTACAAGCATGGTAACTAGATCTTCACATTTGCAAGAGCTATTGTGAATTAAACAATACCATTACACGCAACACAAGTAATATTATTGTAGTTCCCTTGTGGAGGGAAATGTAAAACAAGTAAGGAATAGCTGTTCTTTCTGGGTTTATATGTAATTGTGTCCCAATATCCTGAGTACCATGGGAAAACCTTAAGGGAATAGTAGTACTGTGGCACTTCAAATAGTCTAGAAGATTATCATGTCTGAACATCTATTCAAGGAATATTCTAATAGAGACTTAACCATTTGTAACTAGTTGATTATTATAATTGCATTTCAGTGTATATAGTTGTAAAATAGAAAATTGGATAAACTCACCTGTATGGTATTACAGACTAATGAGAGATGGGAAAGCTCCACATGAATTAAAAGTGGCTGAATTACATTTACCAGTGCTTACATTCACTACTGTTAATTTCTACAATGAAACAGAAGACTGCATACATGGTGGTGACCTGCCTGACTCCTTCCTAGTTTTGATGGATCTGTTTAAAAATTAATTCTGGATGAAGTAAGATTCTTAGCCTATACAGGAGAATCTCACAATATCAGTTATAATTTTACTGAGTTTATTGGCTTCTAAACTATGAAAACTAACTAACATAGTACAAAATATGTTTTCCAGTTCCTGATGATTCTACAATTTTTATAAATTATTTCCTTAAGATAATTTATCATATATTTCTATTTTACCGCCATGCTCTTAATTACTGATCAATATGGCTCTAAATATAGAGCCACTCAAATGGTAGACTACAAGGAGCCATAATGGACTACTGGATAACTAATGTCTGTTTTAACAAGTCCATAACCATGTATTTGCTATAGGAGATACTTTACTATGGCTCCAAAGGAGCTATTACAAGCTATTGACTTTGAGCACATTCCTACCCATCTAATTAGGTATTAATGTTACTGCTGTTACTGTCACAACAGAGAAAACTGAAGCGAGACAAAAAGTTAAGAAGTGAAGTAAATGCAAATTTATCTAGCATTGAAAATTCTAAATTAAATGTTTCTTTTCTGTTGTTTACATGTTTCTTGGTAAAAAACATAAAATTGGTGAGCAGCTGAGACACAGGGGGATGACTAGTAGAGCATACTAAAAGTCAGTGGATTCACTTTTCAGTAAGGTAGACAGTTGTTTTGTTTCTTTCTGCATTCCTGAACAGAGGCATCACACAAATTTTTCTTTTTAATATTGAGCTGAGTGAAAGGAGGAAGTTTGACTTCTTCTTCCATCTATGTACTGTTGCACTGATTTTCAAACTAAATCCTTACTGAGAAAGGAGATTAATTTATTTTGATTTATCTGGATTCAATTTTCAGTAATATAAGGAAATTTGAAGTGAGGAAATTTTCATTTATGCATTTTTCAATAAAGAATTTGCACAGTCCTGGCTGCATGTAAAAAGCAAAGAAATAGAAGTGGGATGTAATTAAATCTAAAAGGGAAGCAAAGGTAAAATGAAGGAACAACCCTTTTCAGATGAACTAAGTATCCACCTACCTCCCCAAAAGACAGCAAGACCTGCTTTCCTGCATTCAGGAGTTTACATCCACATTTATAGAAATTACAACTACTATCTAAGGCTGATAGTGGAAAAGGCAGTGGATGTATCTGAGAGTGGGATCAAAAACAAGCCAGAGACAGTATCACTTTCGCAGACAGACAGTTTCTAAGTCTTTCTCTACCACATTAAGATTCTCATAAGAAACCTTGTGGATGATATGACTATGTGGATGATGATGAGGTAATCCATACCTGGACATCTTACTTTTCTAACACATAGCAGATGTAACCAATAAAATGGTCAAAAGGGAATATTTTCCTGAATTCCAGTTGAAAACTTCACCAGAAGTCTGGAATGCAGAGTGCAATACTTTTTCCTTTAAAAAACCACCCCCTTCACCACCCCAAACATATAACTCATTCTTCAGTAGTACATGTAATTTTCAGTATCTCTAAATCAAGTCCTTTCCCTAAAACATGCAACAGTCCATATGCAGCAGGGGAGGGAATGGAAAATAGAATTTTCTAGCAAAATTACTCAAAGACTTCCTAAACTGAAAGTGAATCACCTTGACAGCTACAAAAAACTAAGCAATAGGGCTTAGAAATGTCCATAGAATACATATTCTATCAAGCTGTATCATTCTAACCCTTACCCAGAATCTTAGATGGAATCTATTTCACTTAACTTCAGGAACCTGTAATGTAGATGTTTAGAGCTGAGCTAAACTCTTAATCTGGGCAGTGTCTAGCTGTCATTTAAGAGAAACAAGCATTTTAAAAGCACAATTATTTTGACTAATTTTAGCCAACTCTACCAGAATGACCTATCTCATAATATAAACATTAAAAATAAGCATAATGTGCCCAGATTAGATATGTAGTAATCCACATCTAATTTGATTAATTCCTCTTCTTAAAACCAAGTTTAAGGAGTGGAAAAGGCCACAAGTTACATATCTTAAAGACCTGCACAAAGGAACAGGTAAGATAGAGAGATTTTCAAGTCTCCCTTGACAGCATCTTACCTTTAGTTGCACTAAAAAGTACAGCCCACAGACCATATTGTATAAAACCATAGAACCGAAACACACCCACTCAGGTTGCTTAAGGGCCAAGTCCAATTGAGTTCTGAATAACCTGTCTGAGACATCTGTCCAAGTAAAAAGTCTACTGCATCTGCAAACATTACAAAATGTGGTGAAACAGTGGTAAGTTTTCTGTTAGCAGCAATACTCTGCAGTCCTTCATTTGATAAGGCAGCATTCAACATGAGAAAGAAGGTGAGGAAGCATATATGTACACCAGCTATACAGAACCCCAACAATCTGTTAATATTTCTTTGGCATTGTTTAGTAAGCTACTTAGTTTGATTCAATGTGATAATATAATGGGCTTTTTCAGTTCTACTGTTAAAGGAAAGAGACAAAAAAATTCCTTAAAGAAACCTGAGGACAAGAGATGCTACAGGCCTTTTTTGACCATTTTGCTAAAATAATGGGTGTCATGGGTGCTCAATTATGCCTAATTGACAAGCAGCTAGTTATAGCTAAGAGTTCAGGCAGATAGAGTCTGATATCTCTGGCTCAGTTTTAAACCTACTGCTGTAGCAATATTTGATCTTTATTTCACAGAAGAAGCATGCATTGCAAGTGAAAGAACAGGAAAGAATGAGGAATTGTGGCATAGTTGCGTATCTGGAACAGTCTCAAAGAAATTACAGATATTGCAAACATAAAACCACTGACTGAATTAACTAATGAAATTTCACTTTTCATTTCCCTTCTTCTGCATTGTAATACTGCATGCCCTTGAACTGCCACCTCACTTCCAGTCTTTATTGCTGGAAAAATAAAGGAATGAGACACACAAATGTGCACTTCCTATTATATATATTATGGATGATTCCAAACTGTGCCAAATAGTCAGAATAGGGTTGGGGAAAAAAAAAATATATATATATATATATATGTGTGTGTGTGTGTGTGTAATTCAGTGGCAGAAAAAGTTTTTGCAGTATCATCAAAGCTATAGCCAAGCTAGTGGATACAGATACAGTCATATCTTCATTCCCTGTAGTAGAATGGTTCATTGCTTTCCGCTATATATTCAGAAGGGAAAATCAGGACAGTTAGGCATGGGTGTTCAAGGGTGGGTAATATCACCAGCAAACAAATCAAACAAAAATAATTTGGCCCTCATTAAGACAACTGAACCATGTAGCTGCCCCTTTCAGAAGAGGTAAATAAGGACACCCAATAGTGGAAGATGTTCATGTGCATCATTCCCCTCTCCTTTTTGCTCATAGGAAGCAGTAAGAGCTTTGTGGTGATTAGGCAGAGCAGAATAGTCCTGTCTATGCTAGAGCCAGTTATCCCCACTGCACAGGAATGTGCATGCTGGGAATATTACTAAAGCATACTGGGTTGCACAGGATTACTAGCAAGCAGACAGTAAATGACAAAAGAAATATCCAGTCTGAACTGAGAATCATACGGGTTTCTGTTTGAAGCAGTAGGAACTCAAAACCCCAAAGAAACTTGGAAAAAAATTGCAGCAACTGAACTCAAAAAAGGTTTAGCAAAACTATCCAAGAAGTCAGTAAACTTCTTACAAATCAAATATTAAGGCTGCAACCATAAATCCTTTCTTGTAATGCAAACCAAAGAACTCTTGAAAAGACACTTGCTTTCATATGTCTCCTTTCAAGCTCTTTTTCTGATCAAGTAGAACTCCACACTGGCAAGGATTGTGTTGTATTGTAAGGTGTCATATGGTAGTGAAGCAATTTATCAGAGATGAATTTATAGTAAATCAAGGTTGCATGGTGTTCTGTTCTTCCAGATCAACAGGATATCAGTAACAGTATTGCCAGTGAGTGAAAAACTGCTAAGAGCTATATATAAATGATACATTTCCCAGAGCTCATATAAAAGTCATGACATCTTTGCCAGAGGAACTGCTAGGTTAAAAAGTGGTCCTTTCCTGGTTTTCATACTCTTTCTGAAACTAATTGTCTAATGAGTCAAAAATGGCTTATTCTTATTACCCCTTCATCTAATTTTGTTTGTTTTCACAGAAATAGCCTTCAGTAGCACAGAAATAGCAGTCAGTAGCAGCATTGTCTAAACACGAAGCTGCATCATGCTGGTGTCTTGTACAAAGAATCCAAAGGTTTTGCTTTTAGTGTCAGCATGCATTAGAAAGAGGATTTTCACAGTTGCATTGAGTGATATTTCTTAAGGTATGTGGCTTTGCTTATTATTGCTTTAAACTACATCTTTTGTACATTAATGCTGAATATGGAAGTGAATCTTAGGTGAGGGTTTCACTGTGTTTTTTTCACCCCTTGCACTGAAATGCTGAGCAGTGCTTCATTTGCCAAAAACCAGATGCTTCTTCCTGCTCCTCCTGTAGCCAAACGTTTGATTCGGATGGGATTTTGCATCTGTTATACCAGTTATGGGAATTGCAGGAACTCATTAGAACTCAAGCCCTATGTCAGCAGACTTCCTCTGGGAAAGAGAGGAAAACGAGTGCCCCACAAATAATCCACAGCAGGACGTTTCATCCCTTCAAAGATATCAAGAGAGGTATCTGTAGTTCTGTAGCTATTTCTAAAAGCATTTCTAATATACTTATATTTTTTCTTCACAAATATGCTTAGATTATCTTCTGCCAACAAACAAGTCTGATCATTGACTTCAGTGGGAATAGAAATATTGGAACATAAATCAGTAATTTATTTTTGGGGGATCTCTTAGGGATTTGATTTACTTTAACCTGAGTAATCTGTCCTGCAGACACATCAAAAATAAACTTTGAAGGATGCTCTTCAAACTTACACCATATGTACTGGCAAAGCTCTACTTTTTTTTTTTTTTTTTTTTTTTTTTTTTTTTTTTTTTTTTTTTTTTTTTTTAATTGGCATCTTCACAGGACAACACCTTGATGAAATAATACATCCAACTCTTCTCCCCCTTGATAAGACTGGCTTGTTGTTAGAATGGATACTGTCCAGGAATTAATACAGTTGAATGTTTATTGCAACTTTATCACTTCTTTTAAGCACTGACATTTTAAAATAGCATGAAAAAATGCTAAGAGGAATATATTTGTTTTCTTTAGTTTCTCCAAAATTTATTTAGGGCACAAAGGTGCTGCCATTTGGATGCTTTCAAGTATAAATAACACATTTGTTGTCTTTTATGCTGAATAAAAAGACCAAGGGATATGAATATATCTGAAAGGTTGGATATATTCTTAGGAACTGAGCCATTTCTCATAAAGGATGAGTGAATCTAATAATTTTTTTCTTATTTGTAATTAGTAGCTTTGCCTTTCCAGTCAATCCTATTCTACATGTACAGACATTCTCTTCTGTTCCCTTTGATGTCTGTTTCTTGACAAATACGAGATAATTTTTTAAATTTTGGTGCCATATTCGCATAAAACCAGGAATTACACTGCCATTCATTGATTTTTTTTTATAACAGTTTCCTAACCACCACCTCTTAAAAACCAGTTGGCTAGTTAGGCCACACCAATTAGAGATTTCCAGTAGGTACTATGAAAAGTATGTATGTTCCCTGTTCTGAGATGAAAGACCTTGCAAAGCACTCAAATACAGTGCTGAGAATAAATAGGACCACTGAGGAGTGAATGGTTATTTTCATACACATGCAGAAATTACATAAGTGAGTGATTGTGTAAAGCAGCTCTGCTGAGCAGAGAAGGCTGTTCAATAATAAGTCCAAGCATTATTTTCAGAACTTTGGTTGTTAAATGAGTGGCAGCATTTGGCCAGATTGTTTTTGGTTTGACAGTTGTGATAAAGAATCCATTTGGTTCCAGTCGTTGTAGCAAGTTTCTTCCACTTATCTCAACCCAAAAAGCCACACAGAAAACGACCAGATATAATTCATACCACAGCCTAGTGGTATGAGAGCAGAGGCTTGTTTAATTTCCAAAACCATCCTGCTTCATGTATTATTCCTGCAATTTAATGTAATGACTTTCTTAATGTCTCACTTGGATTCACTTCAGTATAATGTCCTTTATTCTCCCTCCTCCCAGTTTCCTGCTTAGAAATTGCAGATTAATGAGAATTTACATGGATGAAATGAATTTTACTCCATCAACTCTCAGCTATTTGTGAGTGGTTTACAAGTTGTGGGTTAGTTGAACTGCAGATGCAGGGACATCGAGCTGGCTCCTTGCAGAGACAAATCTGGTCTGGCAAGAATTGTATGCTACTGTAGAGTGCTGTGGCATGATGGCTTTATAGTTTGCAGGGTCAAGTTGGCCCAGAACCATTTTACAGAGCCTAAACTAAAATCACTTGGCCTCCCTGCACATACAGAGTCAACCAAACCACTCTGCATGGAGCTGGTCCAAGCCTGGCATGGCTGACTTGGAGAGGAGGTAGAGTTTGATGGACACTGCATTATAGCCCATAGAGCTTTTTTTCTCCATGTCTCTGTGCTGCTTCCTGGCAGTGCTCCTGGCACAAGGGATTATTGCTAAGATGGAGAGTGGCACTGCTGTACAGAGCCAGCACAAATCCAGTGCTGTGCCTGAACTGCTGCACACTGCTGGAGTGTGAGTCTGGGACAGAGACACCTGAAGGGTTCTGCTAAAGTCAGCTCTGCTCTACCTGCCTTCTTGGCTACACCAGACATGACATTGACTCTGCTTTATCTCACACTCATTCAATTCTTTTGTATATCTCAGGTATTCTCATCCTCTTTACTTGTGGTCAGCTGATGATAAATTCCTTTCTGAAACAAGGCTGGGTTTTGGGGATATTTATCAAATAATGTTTGAGAAAGAAATTCTTTTTCTGAGTAAAACCTCCAATTTTCCAGTTTTTAGGACATTGAAACAGCAGTGAGTGGGACCAGCCAGCACAGTAAGGGCTACCTCAAAGGTTTCTTTTGTGCTTTCCTGCAAATTGGGAAAAATCTGTGGAGCCTGTCAGCCAAATAGTGCCATTTAATGGGCGACTTTAATGGGAGACTGCTTGCTACCACAGACCAAAGGGCTCCAGACTCAGTGCAACAAGCAGTGATATTTCTTGCCTGGGAATAGCTGTCTAGCACAGGGGTAACTTGAGGATGATTGCATAAAATATCTGGCTTCAGGAGCTAGTCATTACTGGTCTGGAGTCTACAAAGAAGCCTCCTTATCCCAGCTCCATAGAGGGCAGCCTGCATTCCTCTACCCCAAATATGGATCTGAAGGCTGCTCAAGATCCATTAAAACATCTCTAAATTATACTGTTAGTTTTTGAAAAAAGTTTAAAATGTTTTTGAAGAGGAGAATATGACAGGATGTCTTTACAGTGTTTCTGGAGATAAATGGGTCATGCCAGAGCAGACCCAGAGAAAGCAGAATACAACCTGCTGCTTGCTGACTGCCAATGAGCATTCTGCCCATTTAGGAGTACAAGAACAAGAGACAAACTAAATTATTAACTGCATGTACTTAAAAAGAACCTTAAAGGTTACATCTTACTGCATGATAGTCTTTTATCAAACTCTACATCAACAGCTATATGTTAACTCTTGAACTTTATTGCTGGGAAACTTCTCCTCATGCCTCACTTTTCTAATGTTGTCAGTTTTCTGATAGAGTCTGGTGCACTGAAATGTTGAGAGAGCATTAAAAAAGACCAGTTTATTCGAAACTAGATTTGCAAAATTCAACCAGTGAATGTTGGATCCTACGTAAGTGTTGAAAAAGCTAAATGACACATGTGAAGGGAAAAGTTTACATGAAACAAAGCCTAACATTTATTTATATGTCATTTTACTATCACATGCATATCCAGGGGAACAAGAAGCTTTGGGAATCTTATACTATAATGTCGAATTTTAGGTATTTCTGTAACACTGATCTCTCTACATATATCTGGAGAGATCTGAGATCTCAAATGTGCTGCATGACATTCTTCCTCTTTGTACGACATACATGATCTTAGAAAATACCTCTCTAGAATGATTCCTTATTTTTCAAAATTTTTTAAAAACTTTCTAATGCAAACGTTCATGATATATATAGAAGGCTTTTTCCTTTTTCCTTCCTGTGGATATATTCTAACTTTGGAGTAAAAACTTATACCCCTTGAAACACGCATCTTGGTGTAAAGAAAAGACTTCTGTGAGCATTATACACTGTCGATGAATTCCGGTTTCTGGAATTATCTGTTCTAGAGCAAAGGAAATTCAGGGAAAACCCAAAACTAAGAAATGCCTTTGTGACTGATTTTTAAGCCTTGTTCTTCCAGCTATCAACAAAATTTGATTTATCCCTTCTCAGCACATAATCCTCATGCTGACTGTGAAAAACTAGCAACATCAAAGTGAATATCTGCTAAAGATACTCATAATGAAGAGAAGGATTCTTTTGTCTGAAGCTTTGGCCAGTTTTTGTGCACTGCAAAGGGAGTACCAACATCTCTAGAAGAGTGCCAGGACATAAATTCCAGAATCTCTCATTCTTTCAGCACTGTTTTTCCAAAGCTGTGAAGACATACAGCACCTTAGAGGAGAAAAGTATTTATACAGGGAAAGCTTCTAGGGGAAAGAAATTCAAAGTAATTCAGAGAGCTTTTATTTTCCCCCAAATATTCTTTGCGAGTGCTTGTCATTGAGAAGAGAATCCCAGGGAAAAGACTGATGTATTCTTTTTCAATCAGACTGACAATCTTATTTTCTGTTTGTGAATATGGTAATAATATATTTTCTCCTGGTATTACAATGCCCTTTTCTAAGAAACCAATGGTAAACTTTATCTGAGGCATGTTAATGAAGTCCTTCGACAGAAGACAGACTTCATAGGAAATTCCCACCTCACTTTAATTCAGCTTTCAAAAACAAGAGGATGAAGAGCTATATAACCTTTTGTACTTTGTAAAGTTTTATTGTTAAGTTTTGCTTTCCAAAAGTATATGAGCATGACAAATATGAAAAAAGCCCCCAATCCTCTTCCATGTGTGTAGTTAGTTCAGATTGGCTGTCAGGTTTCACTCATAAGGCAGCCCTAATGATTTCTCTTCCTACAAATCTCCTCTTAAAAACAGTGTGATACCCCATTAGAACAACTTATAAATGATGTGCTTAACTACCTTCCATTGAAAAAATGGGGACGAGTGAGAAGGCTGTCAGAGAGATTAAGGAGTAGTTTAGAAGTGTTTCTCTCTGCAGTGAGGAATAGGAATTTCCATCTTCCACAGAGACTCTAAATTGCTTTAGCCTATTCGAACTACTGTAAATAGATTGAGTGCACAGAACAGAGTTGTCTAGAATGACTGGAGACAAATAGCACATTTCAGAAGATTAAAGAAGCTAGTTTCCATCCCCACTTTGGGGAACAATGAGGAGATGTGCTAGGGTCTGCTATCTCAAGGAGCTCCTTGCTGCATGCTGCTTATCCTCAGCTGCCTGGAAGAGGGCTTTGGTCACACTCTGGCTGGGAAGGAGGTTCATTTGCTCTTTTGCCTTTAGGTTATATCTCACCTGCAGTCATTGCATATACACTTAATATATTTTAAATTAGTAGCAGTCTTCAGCAGCAGGGAGCCCAGCGTATACTGACAGAATATTTTATTTTTCCTGATGGGTGGCTTTTCCCAGGCCTTTCCTATCTGTGCTACCTCAGCTAAACAACTATCAGTGTCTGACAAAATAGATGTCAAATAACTTAGTTAATTCTAAATTACCTGCAGAGCGTGCTTCAGATTTACTCTTTGTTTATCATTCTTGAAAAGAAAAGGGAGTAAAAGCAGTTTATTAATGTAAATATATTTTCTTCAATGTTCTCCAAACAACGAACAACAATGGACTGGAAGAGACGTGGGTCACTGAGTACTGGTATTGCAAGACTTATTTACAAGAAAAAGTTTTACATAAAATGATGAGGATGCATCTTCAAAGCAATTAATTTTGTCCTCCCTATTTGAATGAAGAGGAATTCCAGAATCTCACTGATCTAATTTTGCAAAGTCTTTCTTTAAGTCTCAGAAAGACACATTGTGCTGTTGTCCTCCTACTTAAATTTCTATTTTCTTTCTTTATTCTTGCTTTTCAGATAATATCTGGGTCTGGCTGGGATTAGTTAATAGTCCTCAAAGTGGCCCATATGGTGATTTATTTTTGATTTGAGACTACAGCAGTGCTGGTAACACACCACTGTTTTGGCTATTGCTTAACAGTGCCTGCATGGCATTTGGGCTTTATCAGTTTCTCACTCTGCCTCCCCAGTGAGGGGGCTGTGGTGGGCAAGGGGCTGCGATGAGACACAACTGGGACATCTGACTCCAACTGACCAGAAGGATATTCCAGGCCCTGTAATGTAACACTCAGCAATTAAAGCTCAAGGAAACGAGAAGAAAGAGACATTCACTGTTATGGCTTTTGTCTTCACAAGTAACCACTACCTATGCTGAGGGTTGGCTTTCCTGGAAATGACTAACCATCTTCCTGTGTGAAGACAGACAGCGACAGTGCTGAAGGCAATCTTGGCCCCAGTAAATTGAAGCTGTGTCAATTACCAAAGAGTGGGAACAGCCTTGCCCTCCCAGCTATGGGTGTGATAAAGAGTGGGTCAGCTAGGAGGGAGTCAGTTGGAGTCTGCTGGCTGTGCTGTGAGGAGGAAGGAACAGGAGCTCATGTGAGGGATAGAAAGGGTAGGATGTATAAGGGACAGACAGGATTAGGTGACCATGCTAGGGACAGGAAGCAGTCAGCTGAAACAGCCGAAGTAAGAGAGAAGGAGCTGACCATGGGAGGCCACATAGAAAAGGTATGAGAGACTTCTGGATAACAAGGTGATGATGCTTGGAGCCTTCTTTGGTGTCAGTTGTACCTCCTCTGTCATCTTCCTACTCGTGGGAAGTAGAGAATGAATAACTTGTTTTGCATAGTTTCACCTATTAAACTGTTTTATCTTCACCCACAGTTTTTCACCTTTCCTTCCAATTCTCTTTCCATGAATGACTGGGTGGGTGCTCAGCTGTTGGGCAAGGTCATCCAAGTACCAAGACAGACAACAAAAGTACTTTTTTTACTCTCTTCCAGGCTTTATTTTTGTAACTCATCTTAGAGCTGGAATATATTCAACCATTCTCCACATATTCCCTTCAGGACCCCTTTCCCTGATGACAAACTGCATTTCTTTCTTTCTTTTACCTAATTTTTTCCTAGTGAAAATATTTCTACTGATACACCCCAGAATGCAGTTTTATTCATTGCTGAATATGAATCTCACTTAGTTTCTGATTGCGACTTCTTGTGACTGTGAATAATGCTAAGTATTTCTTCTCTGGGCAGCAAAGGTCAAAGAAAGGGAAAATGTTGATTGTTTATGCCATCAGAGGTGTGTTGACTCTATTAAAAGTCAAATAATTTACTACTGTTTTGTTTAATGCTGGCATACACTTTGAACGAAACCTTTGTGCTTGCTCACACATTTTGAAAGAACTGTTCAGTAAGGTCAGGATTCAAATCTCTGACGTGTCAGTGGCACTTTGGAGAGAGCCAAGTATGAGATCTTCAACTGTGTGCTTCAGATTTTTAACTGTCAAATTTTGTGAAAAGTGTTAAGCTTAGAGTGGATAATAAAAATCTTATGGTGAAGGGAAAAGTGTCATGTGGCTGCTACAAACCATTATGAACTACAGAATGAACCATGGTTGCTTAGTCAGTGGGTCTGGACACTCGCTTCTCATGAAGAATTTGACCTGGGTACATTGTCTCACAAAAAATGTACAGTTGAGATACCTCTGACAAAATACCTTAGTCCATAGAGAAAGACAGACACAGCTAAGCCAGAGTTCATCTCACCTAATGTAAGTGGTTAAAGCTGCCTGCTTTTGTTTTTAGGCATACAGGGTTACTTCAGTCCCAAGCTAAAACCTTGACTTAGCTCAAAATTCAGACATATATATATGTAGACACTTATATCATAGTGTCTTGGGTTATGGAACCAAAAAATGTGTATTCTATTTCATCTGTTGAAAGCAGTTGGGGAAATGTAGTTTGTTTTTTTTTCTTTGTCTCTTGTAACTGCGGGGGGAGGGGGGTGGATGCTTTCTGATAATGGCCCAGCTGTTAAAACTGGGTGGGGTAGTGTTCCTTATCTCTTT
>VZUI01067962.1:0-26603 GCA_013401135.1 Cettia cetti | reverse complement strand
GGGCCCGGGGGCAGCGGCGGCGCGCAGCCGAGCGGGGAAGCCCGGGCTCTCCCGGCTCCCCCGGCCGCCGCGGCACCTGTTGCCAGGGAAACCCAGGTGTCTCCTCAGCCGCGGCCATCCCCGGCGCAGCGGCGGGGGCGAGGGGCGCGGGGGCGGCGGCGCTTGCGGCGCGGTGGAGGCGGCGGCAATTTAATGAGCAGTTTTTTTCTACCAGGGGCTGGGAGTGTGTCTTTGGGCAGGTTTCTCCCAGTTTTGGGCGTAATAAACCCGCTCGTCTGTTAAGCTAGGGCCTGTTTCAGAAAGAGTAATTGTGATTTGGGCAGGAACTGCCAGTCTCTGCGAGCCCGGAGAAGCTCCTGTGTCCTGGCCTTGCTATGCAGGACTCTGTGAAACAGGTGGAGAAATCATGAGCGGATTTCCTTTGGCTCTCTGACAGTGGGGAGCGATGTCATTGCATTGACTGGTTCAGCAGCAGTTCTATCTGTGGCATAAGGGTACGCCAGTGTGGAGGAAAAGATCACAGAAATTACGGCACTCAAAAATTGCCTCCATTCCCTTTTGCTGCACGACTATTTTCCTTGCAGTTTACAACTAATCGGTCCCAGGAATTTGAGGAAGACTGTGTATTAAGGCAACTCTGCAGCTATCTGGGCTTGCCAGCACCCTCTCACCCTTAAGGCTGATCCTTTGTGCCACTCTTGGTTCTCCCTGACTGAAGACTTCTCCTTTGCATCTTTCTTTTGCAGCAGAAAGGGTGGGTCTCTCCATTTGGATCCTCGTGGTATTCCTTTATTTCCAAAATCCTGTAGTACTCAGCCTGTAAACTAAAATAGTGTTTTACAATAAAAGTACAAATTATTTTGACAATTTCTGATCGTATATTCATTACAATGAATTTTCTTATAAGCACTTGAAATTAACTTTTCCTACCCCTGGAGAAGTTTGAAGTTGTTTTATATATTTCCTGCTTCAAAAAAGAAAAATGAGGCATGACTATTTATATTTTGGATGTTAATAAGCAAGAAATGTCTATGATTTTATTCGGTTTAATATATCAAGACCTGACAGACAGATGGATAGCCTCTGCATAGGCCATGTCCTGGCACTGGGGGCCCAGAAGTAGAAGTTACAACCCCATATTCTTCTGCCAATAGTACTGGGGAGAGCCCAACATTGGGCAATAGTGGTTTCTGCCCCCTAGACCTTTTAATCCCATAAAAAGTCACCAGACAGTGGTTGGTACTGCCTTATCCCAGGAAAATCACATCTGGTTTCAGCATGTGTGCCCTCTCTCCCTCATGGCTGGGCTGGAATATCTTCTGAAAATCCAAACCAATACTATCCTAAAAAAACCTTCTTGTAGAGGCACTGCTGCTGTTGTCTTGGAAGGGAAGAAATGTGGTCAAATTAGAGAGATAAGGATATTTTGTTTCCAGATATATCCTCCTGCAGCAGTTGCTATGGTTTTGCACATTCTGAAGTTGTTTCGCCACATCAGCACTAAAAACTGTCATAAAACATCAAAGGCATCAGCTGAACAAGAGGCAACTCAGTACCCGAGCTGTGTGCTAGTTTCAGTTTCTGTGTCAAGCTATGCCACAGGTAGTAGTTTTCAGAGTCTAACAGCTCTTCAGACCCCCTGCACGCTGACCCACAAGGCAAGGTCCTGTACTTTTCCCTTGTTTGAGCAAGATTAAAAGCTCTCTTGTGAATTAGAACACATGCTATGTGTAGCATGTGCACTAATAAATGATCAGTAATTCCTTCTTCCTCACTTCCTTGCATAATTATTTCACCTTTCTCATATACAGTGTGAGAGATGAATCTTCAGTTTAGTAAATACCCTCAAGAACATGAAGTGCCTTTCAGTGAGCTTGGGGGCAGTTACAACCCATCCTCTTCAAGCATCCAAGTTACTGAGCCAAAAAAGAGCAGCTTTATATACTGTTGTGGCAATTATCTTTCCAGAATATAAGATTGCCTTTCTTCTCTGTTGTCGTTTCTTGGCAGGGTTTTAAAAAATGCACGTAGAGGGGGGAAAAAACCAAACTCAAAGTTTTCTCTTGGTTCAGTGAAACTGCAATGGGTGCTGTTCATTTGCAGAAATGCCTGACATAGCTTAATTCTGAAGAATACAAAAAACAAGAGTAACTTTAGAGATACTTTTCTTTAGTGTTTTTTGGCCATGACTACTGTGAAGTTCATGAACTTGTGTATGTGTAATGCCAGAAATGGTGCATTTTTAAGGTCCCAGTTTGTCACCTTGCATGAACTCACAGTTCATGGCATGAATAAGGCTAGGAGTGAAATGAAGATTAAAAAGGGGTATGAAGAAAAGAACTAATAGTAGGTTTTTAGTATGCTGATTCTTTGTGGCTGGCATTCAGATGACAGCTGACTTTATAAAAATCTACCAGTAGTAAATATTTTTTCCTGTCGTTTTATCTCGCATACAACTACCACACCAAGTCTGAAGTATTTTTAATCAGGGTACCTGCAGAACATCACAAGATTTAGATATTTTGGTCTTTTGTCACATGCACTCTTTCGTTTTTCTCATACAAGAAGGATTCAATTAACTGAATCACAGCAAAGAAACCATACAGAGCTTTATCAAAAGGGTTATATGCAAAAACTATGTGCTACTTCACTGGAAACCAATGGCAACAGTCCAGTAACTAACATATGCTATGGCGACGGTGACACCACATGGGAGTGATGGGCTGGGCTGCAGGGTGAAAGGAAGTGCTAAGCAGAGTACACGGTAGACGGAGGGAGCTATTCCAGGTTTATCTTCCCAGTGCTATTTTTAAGTTTTTACATTAAATCTGATCTCGATACAGTCCTTTTTTCCACACATTTGGGAGTCAGCGCAGCACACACACATGGAAAATATTTTCCAGTTACAGCATGAACAAGCTGAGCAGGAGGGACTCACTGCAAGATTACCATCCAAATCGCCATCTGCCCAAGGGAAGGGACAGCATGTAGTTGCACTATTCCTGGAGCAAAGAAAGGACTAGATAGTTACCAAGTCTTCCTTGCTCTCTGCAGAAAGTTGATAGAGCCCACCTCAAGAGGTTTGTTCCTGCACTGGCTTGCTCATGCTGCCAGTGGCTTTAGCAAAGACACAGGCAAACTTCTTCTTGTGTCCCTGCCTCAAAGTTTCTTTATTACAAGTCAACGAATTTTGGGGTATGGAGGAGAGAAACAACAACAAATACAGGACTAAAAATGTGGTACCCTGAAACAGGAGAAAGAGAAGGTAGGATGACAATATATTTCTCCTTTTACACCTATGGCTTTGTCCTAGCCTACATCTTCTGAGGACGTTCACAGGCCAGTCCTATTTTTTACTGTTTACCATGCCACAGTTCCTTCAAGTAACAGAGTGCTTAGGATAAATGTCCTACCTGAACTATAGAAAAAGTAGTCTGAACATCTATTCTTTACATTGACAAAGGTTTTTATAAAAATTATTTGGCCACTTAACAGTGGAATTGGACCATCAAAGAAGAGGAAACCCTTGCAGCCTATTTTCTGAAATGAATGATCTGTCTACAAAGCAAGGTCCTAAAACTCCAAAAGGGAAAGGCTATTTAGTTACTCAGTGTAATCTCTACTATAAACTCTATCTTATCCCACAGGTGTAAAACAACATCTGATCTGAAACCATCCGTAGAGCTGCTAGGTAAACATATAAAAACCTAAAACTGTAACTAAAACTGCTGCCAATTGTTAGCTGTTTCTAGTAGAAATGAAGGTGTAGGAAAAGTCAAGAAAAGGTAATTTCATTCCTCACTTTGCCTCCTGGCTCTCAGCTGCTTTTACGCCAGAAGTGGTCAGACCTCAGAAGCTGTTCAGCTTCTTATCATGTTAAGAAGCTGGCCTAAAAGGCACAGACAGAGAAGCCTCTTCCTCTCCAATATGTCCATGACACTCCCTAGCTTTCATGGGGGCATAGAGAATTGCTCCTGCAGACCCACCCAGATCAGCAGGGTTCCACTTTGCCATGGTGCAGAAACTGGGGAGCAGCCAGTTACACCAGCAATGCTCTCTTTCCCTGCTGTCAGAGAAGCATGAAGAGCTCATAGGGAAGCTGAGCACTGAGTCTGACATTTACAAACTAAGAGCAAGGCTAGCTGCAATGTCTACAAGCATAGAACTTTCATTCACAGTTTCCAAATGTTCTGCTTCAGAGAAGTGAAAAGTTCCCGCTGGTCCCTCAGGAGCCTACCTGGTATCAGAAAATAATTTTATCTAGCACAAAAGACAAAAGACAAACCTGTGATCAGGTTTGGCACGTTCCCAGAGGTTGGTAGTTCACTGGACAATTATCACCATTATGTTGGGTTTGTTTCTCGCTACATGGATGCATAATTTAGGACAGTGAGATGAAACTTAGCACAGAATTCTACTTGCTTTATTCCTAGCTCAACAATTGCAGTCAGTCAGTCATTTTATATCTGTGTATAGCACTTAATCCATATTGCAATAATTCATGTACCATGTTATATTGCTGCACTGAGCCTCTGCCAGTTTCATATCAGTCTCCTCTGTCAAGTCCCATAGGATAAGAGGGCCTATAAGACCTATTCAAAATAGTTTTTTTACCCTGGATGGCCACACATGATCTAACTTCCATCACCAGCCAGGTGCCAGGGGAAGAGTAACTGATGTGGAGAAAGGCTGTTGGAAATGGTATTCCTGCCTGTGACATACCAGATGCTGAACTTCTGTTCTTCTGTTACCTGAATCTGCACTTGCAGACCCTGCCTGGACAGCCTCATATTTTAATTGCTATTACTTTCAATTACATTAATCTGGGGGAGGGAACTTAGAGTTAAAGCAGCATATTTATGTTTATAGAAATGATAATCATGTTCAGAGAGCAGATTAAAAGGGTTCTCATAATGATGGCAGTGAAGGCAGAAGATAGAGCTTTCATTTCCATAAAGCATTAAGCAAACCCTACTTTACTGCCAACACAATCTGCTGCTGGCTCTAACTATTTATGTTTATTTTTATGTATTTATTATGTGTTTGTCCCCTGCTGTCAAGGAGACAGGCTTCTGCTCCTTACCTTTCAGGAATGCATTAATCCTGGTGATTGGTTACTGTATGGGGAGGGAGCAGGGCAAGAGGAATATGAACTGCAGCAACTTAGTGCAGTGTAAATCCTGGGAACAAGCTGAACTAGATAGAGATGGAATCTGGGAACTGTTCTTAATCCTGACAATTGCAAGCAATGAGAACACACAGAACCCAAAATAACGCTCCTGGGTAATAGCAGACTTTTTTTGTTTTTCTCCGAGTAGAAATTTTATTAATGCATCCCATGTTGTGGTTTTGACACAACAAAATACAAGTTGATGCAGAGTTAATTCTCCTTTCTGCTGCTGGCCCCAAAAAAAGCAGGTGTCGTCATGGGCTGTTGGCTGCCTCCTCCCGTGCACAGGGCACAGGGATTAGAACAGCATGAAAAGCCCGGTGAAGCCACCAGAGCTGGCACGGGGCACTGTGCCTAACAGAAAAGCAGTGGGGGAAGTAGTCTCTAGATGGGTGATGTCGCTGTAAATAAGCCTTAGGTTAGCCCAGAAAAATTCAGTTAAAACCTTACCTTATTTTCCTGTTTGCTGGGTTGCCAAATTTGCTGAAACTCCACTGGCTGTATGACTAATCATGCCTGTTACTATTTCCCCCCTGTGATGAACCTAAGTTACATTCAGAACACTCATTACAAACCCAAAAGCACTGAAGGAAAAGGCAAGGATCCTATATTCTGAAATTTCCTGCTTCTGTCCAATTGAACATTTGTCATCTTCTAAACCCTATGAATGTCTTAATTTTTAAATTATTTTTAACAACTTGATAGTTTAATCCTTTCCTTGTTGGTCCATCATAGGGACATCAGTGATCTAATCAGATGTTGTGGGAAGTGAATGGATCAGATACACAAATGAGCTCTAATAACAGAAATTTAAATGTCTCCCCCACTCCATACCTTCTCTCCACAGCCTCCATAGCAACCATGTTTTTGAGAATCTTTGCAAAGATTCTCAAAAATTCAGTCTCCAGAGGAAAGTAAACCCCTAAAACCACATTAAAAATCTGAAGCAGGAAAACCAGAGAATTCTTGCACAAAGCACAAGAAGGAAACGTCACAAAATCTGAACCTCCAAGTTACACATCAATTCCAATTTTACAGTTTTCAATTCCATCAGTGCCAATTTTCAGCATCATTATAGCCTTGTGATACCTTTAAAAACTAGGAGGGAGGAAGGGCTTTTCAGTGCAGCTCTACTGAAACTTGTGTCTAATGATAATTTAAAGTAATTTATAACCCATAAAGCACTAACAGCAAGGCCAGTATCACAGTAGCTGGTGATATTTATGAGTTTGCAAGTCCCAGTTCTATTAATATGAATAATATGCAGATTATTAATGAGATAAAAGAGTGTTTATTGTTCGCCTTTCATTAAAAATACTAAGCAAGCAATCTGCAACCTACTGACATCTGGAATTATTGTTTGTGTTATCTGCAGATTTTGCTTTGTTTGCACAGGATGGGTCAGATCATAAGTGGTTTATGATGCTCTTTAACATACAGCTATGGCATGAATAGGCTGAAGAGACAGATGCTAGGCAAGTTAGCAGTTTACTGATTTGACATTCACTGCATTTGCAAGGTTAACACAACTTCTGTCCTGAACAAAAAGAAATCAAGGGCTTCTACATTCCCCACTGAACCACTTGAATGCTGGTGGTTCAGTGCAAGGGATAAGGGCACTGCTGTCACACAAGAACCTGCATTATGGCAGAGAAAAAGCCCAAAGGGTAAATATAAAATTCTCTGCTTTCCAAGGCAGCATTTGTGCAAGATGTATGTATGCATAAATACTTCTAAAATTTGTTTCATTTAGGGAAAAATGTGGTGGTTACAGAAAAGCAAGCATCAAAATTTCTTTAAAAATAAATTATAGTATCAAGCCTAAATTAGCAAATTACAACTGCTTTGTAATATCCTCCTGAACCTAAATGTGTTATAAGAGGTCTTTTATATAGAAGGCATGCCATGAATTAACACAAAAAACAAGGAATCTGATATGGAGTAAGGTACTTAAGCCATGCAGAGGGGAGATTTAAAACCAGGTCTGTGTATACCAGGTAAATATTAACAATTACATCACTAGAGAAACAGGCAAAGACAGTGTGAAGGCATGCTTCCTGCATTTATCTCCTCTCTTTTACAGAGTACAGCAGCAACACTTTGACTCTATTTTGCTAGAATGTAATTTCTGGCATTGTATGTTGTCCAGTGCCTCTGCTGGCATTTTGTTTTGGATCTCCCTAGATGTAGTGCTGCAATCCCTACAACTGTGATCATTAGTGGGAAATCATTTTAATACTCTTGTAAACACCATCAGAGGGCCAGGAGACTATTTGTATTTGTTTTACTGTCACAGACTAAACTGCCTTATTCCAGCCCTGTCCATCAAATTAGTGCTGGACCAGGTTCAAAGCACTCTAAACCTGCCAATTCAAGTCTGGCTTGAACTTTAATAGAACCAGGCAACCATTTTCTGGTGCAAACACTGCAAGCACATCAGTTGCAAATGCATGTATTGATAAGGTGCTCCATCATACAGAAGGCTGCAATCCCCATGTTGAAGGCACAGCACTTTGCTCCAAGGTTTTATTAAAGTTTTTATATTTCACATTAGCAGAACTTTTCGTTTTCCCCACATGCAGAAAATGTAGGTGTAAAAAATATTGGATAATCTTCTTACATAAAATATCTTACATTTTTATGTAAGAATACAGTCTATATTTAGTCCAAAGTCTTCCCCTCTGAGGTAGCTCTTGGTTTTAACCCAAGAAGAAGGAGAAATCTTGGCAGGGTGTTGAAAGAGAGATTTTCTGACCTAGTCACTGGAAGAAATGGTACGATTTTTAGATATAAGTTATACTTTTCTTTCAAAAAGACTGAATATTCAGTTCAACCCACCACAGTTAACTATAAAACACAAAACTGTTAACCAAAACATGTTTGCTGAGAGGGGTTTTCCAGGCTTAGCTGGGTGGGAGGAACAGCAGGTGGCCTGGGAGCACAGCTAGCCAGGGAGCTGAAAACACCACCCCACAGAGCACCATGATGGAATTTCCTGGAAGCGCCTGTGAGGGTGTACTGCAGTGGTGGTGTACCTCAATCTGCAACTCCAGCTCTTCCTTTAGCCACTGCTGCTGAAGTTCAGAAGGAAGCCTCATATGCCCAGTCAAAGGCCAGGTCTATATTAAAAATATTTGCCAGAAAGAAATGCAGTCAAAGGGAAAAGGAAGACACAAAGGTGATTAATGCATTTTTTTCAATGCTGAAAAAGTGCCTGTGGGCAGTTCCCAGAAGCAATGCTGCTAACAAGAGAAATTCTGAGTGACTGCACACTCAAGCACATTTCTTTTAGCCCTCATTTTTGATCTTTTTTTGTTCACTTTCTGTCAACAATAAAGCATTCAAAGCTAAGCTCCACTGCTCATGGAAAGCAAGATGTTAGCTCACCTCTCAGCTGCAATCAGAATTTGAATTGTATGTTTAATAAATTGGGGTTGCGATGGTTAGTTGCAAGAGCTAACAAAAGCATCTCTTAGGACTTGCATAGCAATCCTATACAGGAGGAGCTCCCAAGTACAACTATCAAATATTCACAAGTGCTTGTAACCTTTCCACTTGTGTCCAGATGCTCTTCCCTGTACCATGCTTTGCAGGAACTGCCACTGAAATCAGCACAATTCCCAACAGAAAATGCTACTCAGCTTGAGTAAAGGTGACAGAATTGAACCCTTGGAGGGGGAGGATGAGAAAACTCAGTATTAGTTTGAATAATTAATGTATCTGAGAATATCCTAATCTCCTTATGAAGAGAGAGGCAAAATCTAAATACATTATTCATGATGAATTATTCAGTCAGCTGTGAATGAATTATCCTGGGAATATTTCGCTGGCTTTTAAAACTTCTTTCTTAGAACAAATAAATCTAGCTTGGGAAAAACATCCCCTTTAGTGGCCAACCACATTTTCAAACCAGTCTGTCAGCCAAAGATAAATTTAAAATGTTTCCTGGCATATCTACAGTAGCATCATCTAGGAATCCAAGCAATACATTTGCATCATAGTGGCATCATGCAGGACTCCCAGTAATAGCTTCTCATAATCTTCAGTGCAGTGCAGACAAAGAATGTGACTATAATGCTGTAAGACTCAAATCGAAGTGTAAATGTATTCTAACTCCATGAGATTCTGTAAAACCAAATCTAAAATTCTGGAAAGGACTAACTATTGACTAAGCATACAACTGAATGCACACCTTCAAGGCCATCTCCATAAAAAGTAGTGTGTTTTCAATGTCACACCTGCCACATGAAGTGGGACAGAATTTTCCCTAGAACTCCTTTACTAAGCCCTACTGCCAAAACCTCAGAAGCTCAAGGGAAGGATGCATCTATGAATAAACAATATAGCTGGATTTCACTTTCTGAGCTCTGAAACCCCTTGAGTGCAATATACTTACTAATTTTATTTTTTTTTTTCTCAGAGATTTGTACAGTTAAAATTATCAGGGTGGGAGAGGTTTAATATATTGATGCATAACAAAACAAGCCCACTCCAAAATCATCAGAGAAGGCATCAGATCAGGGCACTTAATTCCTCTTTTCTTTGTATCCCTCTATTTTTTTCTTTGATAGGACAGTTTACAGAAAACATTGTGTCCCTAGAAGAATATAGAAGGGTAACCCAGCAGATGTAGCAGCTTCTCCTTTGCTTATTCTAGTGCAATGAAAGGCCTATGAGATGGACAAGTGGGAATGTCAGGTGTTTAAAACTCTTGCAAAAAATACCCAAGAGCAAAACCTTAGTGCAACACCACAAGAAAAGTGTCACCAAGCTCAATTTAAAAAAAAAAAAAAAAAAAAAAAAAAAAAAAAAAAAAAAAAAAAAAAAAAAAAAAGCTGGAAAAAACTTCACCTTTTAAGCCAAGACAGAACAAGGAAAAAGGGAGAATAAGAACTGACATCACAGATGGAAAATGGAAAATAGCTATGACAGATCGCAAGCTTTAGTGAGAAACTCTGATCTGTCTCAGCAGCGGGACCTTTTGAATCATATTTGTAATTCTTACTTCACTTATTTGAGGTCTATTTTGCTTTAAATCCTGTGTTCATTCATGGGTATTTTCTCTCTCTTAATTAAACCTTCACATCAGACTTTTATTAAGATAGAGGCAAAGCCTGTACCTTCCTCATTCTCTCAAGGTTATCTTCTGAAATAGGATTGAATTCTTTTAATGAAAAGAGACAGGGGAGAGAACTGCTAAACCTATGGGAAAGTTGTAATTCCACAGTTATTTCTAAGAATACAAAAGATTGTTGTATCTTGTATCTGGACAATCCAATTAGCTTAATGTCTGGGAATTAAGCAGGCTGCTGATCATGTTGGAGAACTGACCCATTTAAATGGAAAACTGTTGTATTTGCACAGCAGTCTCCCTTTGGCTGGTAGTTGACTCTCCAGAATCATCCTGAAATTAACCATGGGCCATCACTGCTCAAAGAAGGAAGGGTAACTTGTTACTGAAAATCACAGGCACTATAACACCTGTTCACTGACTGGTACGCACCACAAAAGTTAATGTGGTCAGATTTTCAAATAGGTATCCCCAGTTGCTGAATTCATAGATTTGTTTTCTAAACAAGTAATTAGTAAACGGCCTCCAGATCCATAAAATATTTATAACATTTTTCCATTTCAGAGTGTGAAAAGAAGTCTTGCTGGTTTGAAAATTTTCAATAAATACATATTTCAAAAGCAAATTTCCCTCCCCTTTCCCTTTCTTTTTCATCTGTGAATGACATGGAGTGCAACAGCATTACTGAGTGTTATCACAACTTAGGAACAGTGTTTGGACAGGCTTTTTGTCCTGTGTTTAGTTTGCTTCACTAGTTCATGCCACACTTTGGAGTTTTTCCAGCTGCAACCAAGAGCAGAACCGTGCAAAGCTGGTTCCCCTCTGCCACCACTGCGAGTGCTTTTCTTGTCAGCAGAGGTGCCAGAGCTCTGGATTTCCCAGGCTGTCACATACCTCCATGGATAGCCACAGCCTCAGTCACAGCTCACCCCCCTCAGAGAAGGGATAAAGAGCCAAACAAAGTTATTGGCTATGCTGGGACAGCACATACACAGCATAGGGGCTCATCCACTGAGAAACATTGCCCTCTTCTTCCTTTATGAAGTGTAGTTTATGGTACTTAAAACATTTGCATTTACCTCCACAAGCCCTCCTGATCAGTGACAACGGAAGTGAAAATTACAGGGAAGTAAATCTTCATCAGCAAGAATTAGTTAAAGGTTTGGTAAAGAAAGTTTCACAGTTTCAGAGGTGGGAATTTTTTGTGTCACCTTCACATTTTATTTTCATTCTCAAACTTTGTGTTGATTTCCTTCTAGACAAAAAAAATATTGTACAGAAGATTTTTTTTAAATCTCAGAGATCTGCATACTTTAAAAAGAAAAGAAAGAAAAATAGGAAGAAGAATTTAAAAATCAGAAAACATAAACAAAATTAAATGATGTTTGGAAAATAAGTCCTATAATAACATATCATGCATAGCATTTGACACTCACACACGACATCTTTGTCTATAAACTGGAGAGACGTGGATTTGACAGATTGACCACTTGGAATAAAAAATTGACTGGATGGTCACACTCAAAGTGTTTCATCAATGTTTCAGTGTCCAAGTGGAGGCCAGTGATGAGTGCTGTTCCACAAAAGTCAGTATTGGGATCAGCACTGTTTAAAATCTTTGTCAGTAGCAAGTACATTGACAGCAAGTTTTCTGGCAATGCCAAGCGGTGTGGTGGTCGACGCTGGAGGGAAAAGGTGCCATCCAGAGAGATCTTGACAGGCTTCAGAGGTGGATCTGTGTGAACCTCATGAAGCTCAGTAAGGCCAAGTGCAAGGTCCTGCACCTGGGTCAGGACAATCCCAAGCATGAACACAGGATGGACAGAGAATGGATTGAGAACAGCCCTGGGGGGAAGGGCTTGGGGTTGCTGGTTGATGAAAAGCTCAACATGACCCAGCAATGTGCCATTGCAGCCCAGAAACCAACCATGTCCTGGGCTGCTTCAAAAGCAGAATGGGCAGCAGGCCCAGGGAGGGGATTCTGCCCCTCTGTTCTGCTCTGTTCTCAATAAGCCCCACTTGTAGTGCTGCATCCATCTCCAGGCTCCCCGGAACAGGAAGAATGCAAACCTGCTGGAGTGAATCCAGAGGAGCCTGTGAAGATGATCTTCTCAGTGAATCCAGAGGTTCTGTGAAGAGACTGGAGCACCTCTTCTACAAAGATAGACTGAAAGAGTTGGGCTTGTTCATGCTGGAGGAGAAAAGGCTCTTGGGAGAACTTCTAGCAGCTTTCCAGTATCTAAGGGGCCTACAAGAAAGCTGGAGAGGAACTTTTCACAGGTACATGTAGGGATAGGACAAGGGGGAATGGCTTTAAGATGAAAAAGGGAAGGTTTAGGTTAGATACTAGGAAGAAATTCTTCACTGAAAGGATGGTAAGACACTGGAACAGGTTGTCCAGAGAAATGGTGGATACCCCATTCCTGGAAATGTTCAAGGCCAGGCTGGATGGAGCTCTGAACAACCTGGTCTTGTGGAAGGTGTCCCTGGCAGGGAGATTGGAACTAGATGATTTTCAAAATTCCTTTCAATCCAAACCATTCTATGATTCCATAATATTAAGAGGCCTAGTCATTCAATCTAAAGGTTATAAAATATGTAACTGCCAGAAATAATAAAGTTAATAAATAAGAATCAATATCACTTTCTTATGTGGCACTCTTCATAAACAGACTCAAAGAGCTTTGAAGATCACTCTCACTCTCATAAAGACAAAGACCACTTATTTTCTATTTTATTAAAAATATCATTTAGAATTTCAATCCAGAAGATGACACATCTCCCTGAAAAGAACTTACTTTCTGAAATTTCCAGAACTGCTTGAGCATATATATGGTCATATATATAAGCTGTATGAAGAACAGTCAGGCAAGGAAAAAAATTGACTCATATGGGAAAGAACTGGTCTCGTATGAGGCACCAGAACTATTTCTCTTCTTGACCATTTTAGCAGTTCTGAGCAGAAGGCAGTTTAATTGCTCATCTCTTTCATGATATAAAATGTCTTAAGACATGGAAGGTCATCTCTCATTTCCTCCATAAAATAGTTTACCACAGAGATTTTGCAGGAAGGGATATACCAGAAGATAATCGGCTATTTGGATTACTCATCAGAGTCTATTAAGGTATATTTAGAAGAATTATGAGAAATTAAAAAATAATGTCCACTAGCAAGAAAAAAAAGTTGGGACTGTAAAATGTGAGGTTTCCTGCTAAAAAATCCCCAAACTCTTTCATTCATCCAGTGGAAACTGCTCTGTGCCTGAAGCCTCTCATGCAGCAGTAGGCAATAAAACTCTCATAGGTGGAGAATTAGCCCAGCCGTCAGAGCAGTGTGCTCCTTACTTCTCTCAGTTAGCCCTATCTCTGCTTTGAACAGTTCACTTGATAGATAATTCAGCAAATCAGCATGTTACCTCTTCAGTGATTTTATTCACTCTAAGTCAGAACTATACTGCAGGATGAAAACAAACCCTAGGGAAGCCATCTGATCCAGCAGGGCATGGCTGGCTCCCGCGTTGCTCTTCCGCTGCCAGCCGTCATGGCAGAGCTGGATGTGATCAATACCACATCCCACCAAATGCCAGCATTTGTCACCTTAGTGAAAAGTGACACGGTCCAGAAATCATAACTTTAGAAGGAAATTTGTGCAGCAACCCATGAATACTGGTCACTGAAAATAAAACTGTATTACAACCAGTGGCTAACCCTCCAGTGCCCAAATACTCCAGCTTTGAAGGAAGCGTTATAATTAGAAGAACTGCATTTATTGGGGTGGGTGGTATCTGTATCAGCCTTCAGTCCTAAGGGTAGATATGTCATCTTAGATGTTACCTGAATATCTATCTAGGAAAGTGTGAGATCTTTGGAAGCTTTTAATCATTTTGGAGCTCCTTTTAGGCTGAACTTACTGCCTCTGCCTTCTGTTTTGCTTTTCTCCTCAAGTTCTTTGATTTATCTGATCCACTTTTTGTTCCAGCTGAAGTCAGTGGGAGTTTCACCTTTGATTTCACAGAGCTTTGGCCTTGCCAATATAAAGGAATTAGCCTTTTCTGATGAGGGTAGTTGGGTGTTAATGGTATAAGACAAGGGAAAGGCAAAGGTCATGGACAGGAGGACGTGTATCTCCTGCACACAGATTAGATAAAGCAGAACAGAAGGGGAGAACAAGTAGATGCTGATAAATACCAACACTACAAAGCCATCATGTAAGGCTAGATATTGAGGGGGGGAAGGATAGGGTCCTAGATCAAGAAAAAAAAAAAAAATTCAGGCCAGTGCCATCACAGGAGACATTACACTGCTACATATCAATGGGCCCTGGTGTGGATGGGGCTGCTGCTGCCCCAACTCAAATCCTCTCTATGGGGAGCCTGGAAGGGGAAAGACTGCCTACATCTTTGAATCTGTTGGGTTTGTGCGACAATATCCACAGAATCTATGTGCTTTTAATACTGCCCTATGTACAGTACTTGTCACAGCTACAAGGAGCTCCATTTTCAACTACTGACAGGACCAAACCGGCCGCATAAAACACAATTTTCATGCTAGAGCTTGCGTTTGCCACTGGGGCCCACCATGTTCACCTGGCCATTTTGCAGATGTGTCCAAGAGCTGGAAGCAGCACCTTTATGTTAACATCCTATCTGCATCTCCATTCTCTCACCACAGCACCTGCCACATTTGCTGGGAAGGCTGTCCAAAAAAAACAGAGATGGTTTACAGAATGGAGAAGGATTTATAAACAATGAGTCATTCATATTCCCTCTGAGACAGAGGCAAATCTCAGCAGCTGCAGAAAGGAACATAAATGCCAATGGAGAGGGTTTGGAGGGAACAATAATGTGCATGTTTGAGCCTCCAAACATGACCCATGTGGGGTTACCTGTCTACCAAGGATTTTAGGTCCCAAGCCTTAAGCTCATATTCCAACAAAGTTAGGAAATGAGCCAGCACTGTGGTAAAAGCTAGAAACAGTGCAGCCTACAATGCATTTTTTGTAGAAATGAAGCTCAGTTTCATATTATACTGAGACTTTTATTATTTTCTGCTAAGTGTTTTCTGATACACTTTGTAAGAAAATTATGATACTGTCACAAATAGCTCAAGTTCTTGCCTTGCATTTGGACATTTATTAGGGAGTGAAGTCCCTTTTGGGGGGTGTTAGTTGTCACAGGTGGATACAGATCAGTGAGGTATAGGACATTTGTTTGTTTGATGGTCTGTAAAAACGTCAGGTAAATTTATCCTAGTATTTTAATGCTGAGAGATACAAAATGCAGAAGACACAAGGAAAAGGGAGAGGAAGCAGTACAGGAGGAGTTTGAGCCAGAGAGTACAGAGGGTATCTTCCCATCCTTAAACTGATCCAAGTCAGTGAGGACTACATACAGGTGCTTTGGTCCAGACACTACTTCTGTTTGGAATGCAAAACAAACTTGTACATGGCTGCACTCTAATATGTAGCAAATACAAACTACCAAACCACTACTAAGTGGCAGAAGCATTTACTTAGCAGTTTCTCAGACAAGTCTTTGCTTTGCATGATGACAGATTCCCTTGTAACAACAGTCTAGAGGTTTGCTTGGTTGACTTATTGATTATTGAAAGCAGTGCTTTAATGCTGACTTCCCCAGAAGACCATGCACCATGTTTGATTTTAACTATCCCTTTCCATTAGTAAGTGTAAATACTCATTTTCAGAATTTAAGCTTATTAGGCACTATCTACAAAAGAATAATGGTTCATACGAGATGAAAGCAACTGGGGATTTTGTCAGATGAGATCCAATAAGAAAATTAATGTTATAAGGTTTGTCTCCATCTGCCATCAAGCAAAATGAGCTTAAAATATTGGCAATGATTAGCCTGGGACCATTCAGGCAATATATTCTCCATGGAACAAGGTCTGCTTCATGCAAAGATAGGTACATACATACATATATACATACATACATACATGCATACATATTTATTTACTTATTTATTTTATTTTTATATATTTTTAATATATATACATATGTGCATATACATATGCACGCACATATTCTTACATCAGTGAATTCAGATCCCTTGTATGATACCCAGATGTGTAAGTATTTATAGAGTCAAGGCTCAAAGGTACTACAGACCCAGAGTGCTGCTGCCTTGCCAGTGGCTAAACTAATGGTTCTGAATATGGTTTTTCTTTCAATTTTGACTGAGAACTATTTTCACAGTGAAAAATGAAATAAAATCAGTTGTGAGGGGTTTTTTATACAGCGGTCATGGCTACCTTTTCACACTAGCAATGCCTTAGCTACAGGGAGAAAGGTCTGGGCACAGCACTGCTGGGGCAGCTGGCGGGGGGCAGGTGGGCAGTCAGAGCAGGGACATCTCCCCACAGCCCCATTCCACTGCCCAGAGGTGGCAAGTGGAGCTGGACTGGGGACTGTGGCTCCAGACATGGGAATGGAGCAGTTCCAAGGGAAGCAAGGATTCAGAATCAGCAAAAGATGTGGGCAGGAGTGGGCAGAGCTGCAGAAAGCTCGGACAGTGACCAGGGGTGAGGGCTGAAGCTGAAATGCAGCTGAAGTTCTTGGAGGCATCCCAGCCCCAGTAAGGTTTCCTGCAGCCTTTCTCACACAGCTCTGCTCCTGAGCTCACACAGGGCTTCTCACACTGCACCCTGCAGCACTGGCCTTGTGCACATCTCAAAACCCTTTGGGGCTTGCCGTTTCAGGACCCTGTAAAAAAAGCACAACACTTCATATCTTTTAGAAGACAGATTTTTTTCTCTGTGTAAAAAAACCTCAACAGTGATCATGAACAATAGCTCATGTTTTTGGTAATCACAAATTATATTTTTTTTGGTAACCACGATTTTTTTGTTTTGTTTTGTTTTGTTTGTGTTTGTTGGGGGTTTTTTTCTGAACTAAAGACAGGATTTCTGCTATGCTCTTTCCCTGTTTTGTAGTAAAGGCCTTTAACATCTTCAACTATTGTATTTCTTTTACTCTGAATGGTGAACGGTATTGAATTGCTGCCATAAAATATGAGTCCCCTAAGGAGACAGACATGATTACCATATTAATATTCCATGTAGTAACAAATATATGAAGTGGTAACTCATTGCTTTGGGAAGAAACACACTCTGATGATTAAAGAAACACATCTGGGAGAAAGGCTGCTATTAACACCAGTGTAAGTGACTGGACATACAGCAAGCAACAAATCACTTGGGAGTAGGACTTAAGTTTTATGGATGGGTGGAGACTACAAATATGAAATTAGGCAACCCCCATCCTTCTAGAGTATTCAGTAATAAGAACAACCATAAACGTCCTTCATCTGATATTTGTATTCACAAATGCTATGAAAACCATAACGTAATGCCTCAAGCAGAAATAAATTTTTAAATCCTTGAGAAGAGGCTTCTTGAACAACTCCATATCCTGCTTCATGAATGACGGGATTTTATGGGAAGATGTCATATTTTGTTCATTTTGGCTCTTAACACACACATTTCATGTTTCTGCCATTCTTGGTATGCTTTTACTCATCCCATATATGCACTCAGCAATCCCTTATTACTGCCTTAGAGCTATTTATTAACAAGGAATTTGATCCTGCTCTGCCAGGTTGCTGTTGTGAAGCCAGTGAAAGC
The DNA here is from genome assembly GCA_013401135.1 of Cettia cetti. Classification (NCBI taxonomy): domain Eukaryota; kingdom Metazoa; phylum Chordata; class Aves; order Passeriformes; family Sylviidae; genus Cettia; species Cettia cetti. The sequence continues at coordinate 8,718 of VZUI01067962.1, read as the reverse complement.
ACATCTGCACTCTTTCACCCCACAACAGTGTTGCCTAAGCCCACCTCTCCACCCTGGCATTACTCTTTTCTGCTCCTGTAAGGCTTCCACAACCCACCCTGAGATCAGACAAACTCCAGTGCACTCCCCCTCACACCACACTGTTCTGAACCACCTTCTGAACTGTTGGCAGTGCCATCCGCAAGCAGTGCACTGGCACAGGTGGCACAAGGGAAGCACGGCTAATGTGGAAGCCTGTGGGCCTGCTAAGGCACTTCCTGGGGCTCTGCCTGGGAGAAACGTCCCCTAGACTTCAACCTCTCCTATGGACCCCCAGTTTCACTGACAGGTTGTCAATCAACCCCGGTGCCACACCCCCAATGGCCCCTTGGCCGGTACTCCCCAGTTTACCTTATATGGTCAGGTTTCTAGCAGTTTCTCTGTTCTTTGTAACTCCATTGGTTTGTACCCCTGTCCGTTTACACTCATATTTCCTGATCATTGTACTCCCTTCTCCCACCCACATCTCTTGGTGAATGTTTGTTACTATTGGCTCCACCCCTTCGACTCACATATAAGCCTGGGCCTTCTAACTTTTGGCTTCTTTGTCCCTGGGCCCTTCTGGTGTGTAGGTGAAATAAACTACTACTGGGAATCCACACAAAGACCCTTCCTGCCTCTGTTGTTATAGTTAATCAGCTGCTGCGTGTGAGGACAGTTTGTTTTGTGCCTGGTGGAGCACTGTCCTCTTGGGGGCACTTCAGGAAGGTTGCAGCAATCCACCAACCACCCATGCTGCAACAAGCTAAGGCACCCCTTCTCTTCTAGCAATCTTTTAATGAGCATGTTTCAAAAACTTTAGATTCAAAACACAAAGGCATGAAGCACCTTTAGCAGTCCTCAATGGAGAGAGGTTTGTATGTGACAGCCCTCTATCTTCTCTCTAAATTATTAGTTTAAACATAGCCAGGAATATTTCACATTAAGCTTCTAAATTTGATGCCCACAAAGGGAATTGCTAAACTGGAATTGCTGGAAGCTATTACAGTGAAGGAATTATGCTTTTCTCTGTCTATATCTTGCATAAGTATATGAAATGTACAGGAAATATTTTTCAAAATTACTATAAGCCAGCATTTTGGAAGCCTCTGATAAGGGCAGTCATGAACTTTGCAGAAAGAAGGCCCAGCTATGTAATTTTTACTGGCTACATTTCTAGAGGGATAATTTTAAACCCTAAAAGATTAAAGATGCTTTAAAAAGACAACCATCTCTTGAAGCAGCACCTTCAGGAGCTAACACCACTTTTCTTCTAAAGCTGTTAGTGTTATTCTATTGACTTCAGGGCTTCCCACCACTTTTGTCACACTAACTAGCAGTTTGCTTTGTTGCAAAGAGGGTAAATCCATCTTTTCTCCATGGTCATAGTGCCTAGGGGAAGTTGCCTAGGCCCAAATTACAGCAAGAAAGATTTGGACTGGATAATAGTGGGAAAACTATTCTAACAGTAGAGTTCTTAAGTCACTGCACTGGTAATTCAGGAGTATGTGGACCCTCTCATGCTGGAGATTTTGAAGAACTGGGTAAATATTTGCCAAGAAGCGTGTAAACTTACCTATGAGGGGACAGACTAAGGGTGCTTCTCAGGCTTCTGTTTGTCTATGAATCTCTGAGACAGAACATGTCTTAGAGCATTAGTTCTGAAATAGAAGAGCAGTTTTCCTTTTTGGCCAGTCCCAGAAAAAAAGCAGCATTCCTGCGCCTCACAGTACTGCAATGAGCTCAGCTGTGAAAGCTGTCATAACAACGTTCATCCAACTGTGCATAGAGAATTCACACTCAGTTACCACAACCAGTGTAAGACTAAATGTGTGTTTACCTACAGCCATTCCCCGCCCAGCCTTGCATTTTTCTGCAGGCATTGACTGATAGGTACAATTACGGTGGCTCCATGCATAATTCAGTGCACAAAGACCGGGCTAGTTTCATAATTTTTTTTTCCCAAAGGAAGCATCAATCTTCTCCTTAGGAAGAGAAAAAACAGGGAAAGACTGGTTAATAAAAATAGCTAGCAAGCAAGTTAGCACCACTAGCCCAAGTGTTTCAATTATAATTCATTCCATTTCAACATTCAAGATATATCATGAGCATCACGCAGTGATGTGCATACTCCCACACCCATTGAAAATGGATCATATATTATTATACCATATACTATAACACTGCCTGTATTTTGAGTCTTGATTCTTTCATAAAGATTTAGCAATTTCACCAGATTCTGTGGAGTTTATCTAGATTTACTTTGGCAGAAAAGTAAAGGAATGTACTGCAGAGATGTCTGTTTCTCTCAGAAGTCATTTAGTTCTTGGAGAGAAAGGTTTGGCTAAAAACAGCATAGAAATTCAAAGATTCAAAGTGCTTTGGAAAAAAAACAGAGCAATCCATCATAACCAAGCAAGAGATTTTCAGTGACTAATGCAATAACTTGATAGTTATGATAGGTAGTCATGAATTTATCAGAGAGCTTGGAAGTATATCAGAACAAGATGCTTCACTCACAAATAAACCTCTTTAAGTGATGTTGTATTAACAGGCCAAGATGCATAACCTGCATTTATTCTTGCTAAATGCCAGGCACTTGGTATGTAAAAAATAATTTGAATTACAAATTTTTCTTTTCCTTTTTTTTTTTTTTTAATTAGGCTTCTGGATTGGCCAATCATGCCATATTGTGAAATCTTGAATGGTTGTTTCACTGGCATTTCCTTCCCATGATGCTTCTGAAAAAGCCGTATTTCTATTCTTATTTAAACATAAGGCTTTCTAGAAAATGGGGAAGTAACTTTGAAACTTTTGATCCTGGATGGTTTTACTGATGTTACAGAATCTTAGCTGAAGGGTTTCATCAGTCTTCTCCAGATGATGCATAATCAGCTTAAATAAAAGAGCTTTTAGTCTTACATAGGACTAAATGACCCTTCGTAGTCCCAGTGGCCTGAGCCCCACCCAACACCTCATAGTATTGTTCCTTCCCAAAGAAGCTGCAAACATCAAAGCACACTGATGGCAACAGTCTGGCAATGCACAGAATGGAATGACATGGAAGGTTTCCCACTCACATGCTCTGGATTTAGTGTTGAGTCCCTCAATGTACAGAACCGTGTCTTGACCCTTGACAGTGATTAATGATTATCCTACAGAGTGTACCATTGATAATCTCATTGTTGTTGCTGCAAATGCCAGCAGAAGCTCTGCTGCTTGTACAGTCTGTCCATGCTTTTGAACTTGTCTTTGAAGGCTGTACTTACACCAGAGCTTGGCTGAATGGCTTGGAGTCTACCACCCACACTCATGACTCTGCAGGTCATCTTCATCAGCTGGTATTGCTTCCAGTCTTCAGCTGGCTGAACCTGTTGATTGATTATTGTATGAATACAGACTTGGGGAGATGTGTAATGCAACATTGGTGACGCCTTCAATTCTACTTTTGAACTGGAAATTTTATTTTTCCCAAAGCAATGTATTTAACTTGGCAAGGCTTACTTCAACAATATGCATGCATTTTCCAGAGCAAGCAAAAAATTAAGCTTCTGTGTCTGTATGCCAGAATGAGAACTATGTATGTACTCACTTGAGAAAAACAGGCTGTGTGCATTTGTGTGTGTGTTGAAATTCCAAATTTATAGTTTTTATCAGCCACATTTTCCATACATTATCAATGGACATCAGAATTTCCAGCCGTATTCTGAACAGTTTTCCCAGTTGATCCTTTATGGGCTAAATTCTCCTCTCCATAAAGATTTCTAGAAGAACTCATGGGTGAAGAGTCTTTAGCACTGTTTTCACCTCTCATTGTCATGTTGTGACATGAACGTGAATTTTAATTGCAGATTTTTGTTCTATCAGCTCTATCAAGAAGCAGCTTTGAAAAGAGAATTCAGTTACTTTAAGGCACAATGAGGTTTTTAATGCCCACTGGTGACAGCACAACAAATACCTGTCTCAAAGTGATATTCACTGACTGTTGCTGGTCCACTCATCTTACCCTTTTTCTCTGCCAAGATTCAAGAGACCATTTCTTGAACCCCAAGGTGAGAAAGGACAGACCAGATCACCACAGCAGCTGGCTGAAGGATACTGAGGACTGAGGAAGCCAGCAGCAGGAGCCCAGTATACCCACACTAGGTATTTTCTCACTGCAGGGTTGGAAGCAGGAGTTGCCAACATGGTAATGAAGGGAAACGTGTGATTTTGCTTATGAACAGGATCAAAATTACTCTTGATTCTCAATGCCACTCTTTCTTGCTGTACATCATGGCATCCCAACTCTTGCACAAACATATGTGCATGTATATAAATACTATATATGCTTGAAAATGCATCCACACATACACAGAGCTAATGTCAAGACCCATAATCAATTGTTAGTAAGGGACAAAGAGTAAAAAAAATTCCCAGGTATGACTAAAACTGTTTAAACCCTCAAGTAAAAATTCTCATTAGTATACAATACTCATACTCCACATAGCTCTTGAATACTTCAATTCAAAAATTATCCACATAATTTATTTTATACATCCCCACAGGCTGAGCCTGGGCCCACCAAACAAGGCACGTTCCTGAAGCTTGAAAGCTGTTTAATCTTTTCTGGCCCCTCTGAGATAACTTCTGAATGGGCTTTCTAAGCTCCTTATACTAAAAGGTGATCACAGTGTAAGACCAGAAGTTCCCATGTTGCCTTCAGAGGGTGGACACATGCAGGGCCTGACCAGTTATCTGTAAACACAGATAGGTTTCAACTTGTTGTACAAAAGGGATTGTGTATGCTGGAGCAAATATATATATTAGAAATTTCCTCATGACAATGAGAAATCACTAAGGAATTACCAGGAGGGAGAAGAAGACAAATATTTTCAAACGAGTGGTCTGAACCTTCCCTTTGTGACTGATTGAAATGAGAGTTATGAGGTCTGGATTCAGCCTTTTATTATGAGACAGTGGGGTTCTGCAGTATATTTTTTCCTTTCTTTAATTTAGATCTGTGCAAAAAATTGGCATGAAATACAAATAAATGACAAAGCACTAAGAATTAGGCCATTTGTCTGTAATACCAGACATAATCCCCAAAATAGCAAAATACAGAAAAATGCATCAAAATGTATTAGTGATGACAGGCCATATATTACGCAGGCTGTTAATGCAACTGTAGGTCACTTATCAGTACCAGTGAGTCACAGAAGCCTAACATTAAATGTAAGAGGCAACATACAGACAAATATTAATTATAATAACAATTACTGCTAAGTGCAGCATTTTGCTAGATACAATGACAGCTAAAAGGCTGGTGAAGTGCTCACAATAATGAGCAAAATAAATATTTCCGCTCTCAAGTATATACATATATACACATATATGTATATATTGCTTGTAGGAAAGAGCTGAAGAAATATGTAAATCTCTATGAATATATCACTTTAAATGCTACAATAATCTTCCTCATTTCAAAATCCCTCTAAAGAGAGATTTAAAAGCCCCATAGCTGTTGCCTTACACAGACACCCATAGGTCTGAAGAGCCAGTGGAGTTGCCCAGTTCATTGTATTTCAACCCAACTTTGCCTGTCTTCACGTACCCCTACATCCCAGTTGTCAGCACAGTGAGGCTGGGCTGCCAGCAGTGGGGCAGCCTGCAGCAGGGACCTCCCCCAGCAGCCCTGTCCCCCACACTCAGAGGTGACCAACAGAGCCAGGCTGGGGCTGGCCATGGGGAAAGGGCAACTTTGGGACCGAGTCAGGGGAGAGAGTCTGGGATTAGCAGACAAGATTCATAGGGTTGGGTACAGCTGTACCACAGCATGAGGGCTGGAGCTGAAATGCAGCCCCAAAGCCTGAGGATGATTCCTCTCACAGCTGCTTTGGGCGACATTGCTGCTTTCCCAGCACTGAGAACGCAGTTTGCACGGTGTGCCAATATCAGAGCAGCCAAACCATTAGTGTTAGGGCATGTGGCAGAACCTGTCCGTGCAACCAGGGCACCTCGTATTTTCTTCTGGAAGCCTCCAGATCTCAAATTTTACTTGGACAGTACAAAACATGGAAGGCTGATGGATGTGGGCCCCAACCTCAATGTCAGAGTGCCACCAGGGCAGCCATGCTCCAAACGTAGCACAGTGACAGTTTTCTGTCCAATTCCCCTTTGGCATGTTTTCATGGGGCACAGTTTGTTTTAGACACAGATTTACAGCACTGCATCCTCTCCACCTTTAAACCCATATGTGGGAAGGATATTGGCATGCTCACAGTGATTCTGCACTGAGTTCCTGTTAATGTACCTTAGCATGAGAGATGAGTCAGACCTACTCTTCGCATCACTTTCATCTGGAAAGCAGTGACTGTGTTTCTGTGCAGGCCAAATCGTGGGGTCTTACTGGCATAACTCTGCCACAATGACTGTACACCTGCAGGAAAGCTCTATGGATATGACATGAGGAAGTGCTGAGTGTTCTGCTTTCATCAGTGAGGATGTCAACTAAAGTATTTCCTAATGAAGGTTCAAGGGGATTTTTATATCACAGGAATTTTGTGATTAGATCACCAGAATTATCACCGGAGTTTCCACCTATATGTAGCTGGAATATACATGGATACATGTAGGCAAGGCCATAGAACAGAGATCAGACCTGGTGAGGGATGTACATGCAGCTCCTGTGCCTCAAGGCATGTCAGTAAGGCCTGTGGAATCACCTAGACTGAGTCAAGAAGGAGCTTGCAAAAAAACCATCATCATCCCATGTCTCTCAAAGACAGGCCATACACTTGGCTCATGAAATTTCAGATCAGTATAGTAACTGAGTAGTTATGGCACTGTTTGCTGAGGTGGTAGTAATTTCCCACTACAAGATTTCTGCTCTGATAGATTAGAGGTATTCTGGTCTGATGCCTTAGAAAGTCAACCTGGAACAGAGACTGGACAGAGCTAGAGAATAAAGTAGGTATTTATTGAAAAGCCTCCAGGATCTACCTTGGGCAAGACAGAAGCATGACCAAGGCTGCACTTGGGGTGGACCAGGAGCCAACAGAAAAAAAATGGCTGCCTGGTCACAAGATGTTACATTTTTATAAGTTTTGGTCCATTTGCATATTGGAGTTTAATTGTCCAATTACAGCTTCAGGTTACGCAGTCCAGTCTTTCTTGTTCCTCCCTCTGGCCCTCTGTTGTTGATGCTTTTGGGTCCAACGGTTGTCCTTGGTCCTCAGCAAAAAAAAGGATTTGTTTTGTCTACCTACCCTGTGAAGAGAGCTCACAAGCACCTAATATGAGGCTCAAGACTACATCCCTGTGCAGCACAGAATCTAAAAATTGAAAGCTACAACTTAAGGCATCAGGTCTATCATGGAACTGAAAGGGCTGTACCTCTTTCTGGGTAACATTTGTAGCTAGAAGAGAAAAAGGTCATTCGTATTTATTTTTCAGGTATACTGGCTTAGCTACTTACTTGGTTTATCACATGTCCTTTCTGACACAACATGAAATAAGAAGAGAGTTAGATAGTCTTTAGAGGAAACAGGAATCCAGCTCATAGAATGTATCAGTTTCAATAACACAGTTCAAAGGAATACAACTCCTTTCAATATATTCAGGGATTTGTTCACCAGTTTGGGTTCAGCTGCTTTCAAAATAGATAGAAGAAACCTCCTTGTGTGATTTAACCAGATGCCATTTGCAGAGATTGTGACATATGGTCCTTCAGACGTGGAGATAATCACAGAGGATAATTCTTGAGAGCCCGTTAGGATTCCAGAGTAGCTGTCTCTGCCATGTGGTGCTTGCTGATGTCTAAATATGATAAATTCACTCACTTTATTTTCAAAAACACAGCTGAAAGAGTTTTAAAAGGAGTAGCATGAAAGCAAAAAAGTATCAACCCTAATTACTCAATCAAAGTGAGAAATATATTCCTGATTCCATCCAAGTTCAAGGCAAGTTAATGAACTAAATAGAAATCTACAGCTGAAACTCACTGATATGAGAATAATCTAATTTTCCACAATGAATGCAATAAGGATTTCAAGGGAGCCTACACAAGCTTTTGTTCAATACATGGCTTGGGAAGGCAGTAGGTATACCTTGTTCTTTTAACCCCTTTCCATCCCTAAAAAAAAAAAAAAAAAAAAATAATTAACCCTTGTATTCAAGGTAAGAAGCAAAAAATTTAAAGCTTATGTTGTTATCACAAAAAGTATTTCAAAAATGTGCCTTACCACAGGGGCTGTAAACTACTGGCTTCCCCCAGCCCAGGGGGTCCAGGCTGGTATTTGATCATATGCCTCTCCCAATCTGGTATTCATCCATCAGCATTGCCAAAAAAAAAAATTCTCCGGAAGAAAATCATAGTAGATGGTTGTGAGCATCTAAAACTGCAACAATGCCTACTCTGTGCACCTTTACCCTGCACAGAAAAGGGGCAGGGCTGAAGTACTAAACCCTTCTACTAGCTCACTCCTGCCACCATGCCTAGGTAGGTACTGCAGCCAAGGGCTGTGCCAAGGACTGGTCCCGAAGGGAGTGTAGGCAAGAGTCCAGCAGCATCAGCGTGACGTGGGACCACCATGTCACTGGACACACACTGTAGTCTTGAATTTCATTCCTGGGATGTTTTGATCTTGGAAGGGTTCTTTCCCAGGCATTCTTCTGGTAAACAGAAGAACAATGTTTTGTAAATATAAGGATGTTTACATT